>DF362264.1:5303-39461 GCA_000787875.1 Solanum virginianum
GAGATTCAGAAAGTGTTTCTAGAAAGATGATTTTTTGATGGTCACATTATTGGAACTGTAGAACTATGTAGACAGCATATCACATATAGATACTCAAAAAAGATAATATGACAATGAAAAGAATACGTTACACCATTAGTGAAATGCATATGAGATGAAACAATCTATGGACTTTATTTGGAAACAAGAACCCATATAAGTTGGTATACACATATGTATGTTGCTATAAATGTGACTAAGTGGGAAAGCATATGAACATATGAAAGAGTGCAGACACAATTAGTAGTCATGTCAGAGTTGGTAAGTGCTTTTATGTGGCAAGGAGAACTTTAGATTTCATGCCAAATGAAACAAAAGCAAATAGCCTTACATACCTCGCTGTATGACCTCGCTATTACCTTGGGACAACCTTCTCTTCCTCAAAATGTTCAGCTACAATATCAGACCAGCCTCATAGCAGTCCACAAAATAGGGCACACGATAATTCTACGCAACAAACAAATGGACAGCATAACGTTACATCTTTTCGCTACCTTTCGACGTCGGTAATCCCAAACCTATCACAACTTAAATCAAAATGTTCTTCACACATTTAAACACAATACCAGCCTTTAAACAGTCTCAGAAAAGTACCAAATCAACAATGAAAAACGTGGACCAACAACCCTATATACATCAGTCCACAAGTTCAATCAACAACACAATTGCGACATCATATAGAAACTCACTTTTAGGGACTGTAAAGGCAATCACTACTTAACTTTCCCCTCACGTGTAAGACTTGCCAAAGAAGCCTTAAGGTCTCTTAAAATTTCTTGGAACCCGAACAAAACGTTGAGAGCATACTAAAGAGCAATCTATTTTATTTTTGTATTCTCAGTGGAATGAAGTAAGGTTACTGTTTGTGCTCTTTATATAGAAGATTTTGGCTGACTTTATCTTGGTTTTTTTAGCCACACATAAGTATGTATAACATATCTAGTGATACAGTAGCTTTCTAGTTAAAATTTGGGCCAAATGGATGACTTTATCTTGGTTTTCTTAGCCATACATAAGTATCTAAAACATAGCTGGTGATGTAGCAGCTTCCTAGGTAAAATTTTGGCCAAATGGATCTCTAAAGGTAATGGACTTGGGTTGCCTATGTGCAAATTTTTCTCTTCTTTTGTTTTGGGCCCAATTAGTCAAGTGTTATGGAATGTTATTGGGACTATTTAATCCTTCATGTTGGGCTGTAAATACAGCCCACTTATATTACTACAACATTGGCCAAAGATACCTCCTTAACACGGATTCCATTCATAATTGGACTTAAGCAAATTCGACGTCGGGTCTCGTCTCTGTTTAACTTGCAAGTTCAAGATAAGCAAGTAGCTGACTCACCTGCTAGCTTTCTAAGTCCTACAAGCACCTCGAAAATTGCGACGTCGAGTCTCGTCTCCATTTAACTCGCAAGTTCAAGCTAAGCAAGTAGCTGACTCACCTGCTAGCTTCCTAAGTCCTATAAGCACCTCAATTTACTTTCCTTTGTTAAAGGTCTTAGTCCCCTTAACTCGACGCACAACATGTATACACGCAACTTCCTTAAACTTTAGATATACATGACGCCCTTTAACGCGAGATGCAAACACTTTTAAAATTGGCACTAATTTGAACTTTCTTAAACTTTAGATACACATGACGCCCTTTAACGCGAGAAGCAAACACTTTTAAAATTGGCACTAATTTGAAAGTTCATATCATATTTCATAAGTGTAGTACCAATACTTATAGTTTGTGTGGGGTGTTATAATTACCTCTTGACTCTATGTTACGATAAGTTCTCCCTTAGTCCCTTTAGCCCTTAATTCCATTCTTCAAATATCATTTAATTATTTTCGTGACCAAGGATGTGTAATGATATGGTATCAGACTTGTTTGGGGTTCTTTCGAGTTCCCCATTCATTGGTAACATCTAGGCCCTAGGTCTAGGTCATGACAATGATAGTAATAGAGAACTAGGTTGATAGATCCCCGAAGTCCAACACACCACGTTGATTAGAGTCTTATTCATGGTTATGTTATGCACCAAAAGTATGAGTAGGAGGCTATGAGACATTTTAAGAAATGTTTTTCTTCTTCATGGTCTATGTCATGCTTTATAAGTGAGATAGGGCTTTTCCCTCTGATGAATGTTCTTCGCTCTTTTAGTTGATCATGCCCCTTCAAAGAGGAATGTAAAGGAAGGTAAGCAGAAGGTTTTGATTTTGATGGATCCAAGTTTCACTGTTTCTTCTTTATGTTTTTAATTTATGGTGGGGCTTCTTAGTTGCCTTGAGTTGTGATGTGAACCTTTGGTGTTTATCTCTTGGTTGGGAATATTATTGCTAGAAAGTTCATAGATATTGATCTGGGTTTGTATTGCATTAGGTCTTGCTTTGTGGCTTTTTTGATTTCTTTGGTGTCTATTCTCTTAGTTGGGAATATTATTGCTAGAAAGTTCATAGGTGTTGACCCAGGTTTATATTGCAATAGGTCTTGCTTTGGGGCTTGTTAGATTTGATATGGTGGATTTTGATGTTGTACTTAGGATGGAATAGTTGCATGCATGTTGTGTCTCCATGCATGGTGGGACCCATAGAGTTAGAATCCAACTCCCTATTGAACTCGTCTTTGAGTGGAAGGTTGTTAAGTGGTAGTAAGGGGAGGTAGGTCCATTCTTGACTTAAGGTATAATTGGTCTCTAAGGGATTGCATTTTTCATCTTGTTAGAATTGGAGGTGCTAAATCTAAGTTGGTTGTTTATAGAATTTTCGTTGGCGATAGATGAGGCCTTGAATGTCCCTTTTCGATGTTTGAAGTTCGAGTAGTGTCTTTTGGTTGACTAGTACACCGGTTATGCCTATAAGTCTCATGAGTAAGATCTGTAGTTCTTACCCTAATAGGTTTATGGTGGTTTTGGTGATGATAATGTGGCTTATTTCCTAATGAGGTAGTGCATGTGAATCATTTGAGGGTACTACTATGAGTTCAAGGAAGAAAGTTGGGTGCTATGTGGGTGAGATGGGAATTTTGGTGGTAAGAGGTTACCTTCCTAGGTTGTGTGGTGCCGGGTAATGGTATTAAAGATGGAACTTAGTGAGACGAAGGTGATTAGAGAGTAACCTAGACCTTTGACTTCACCAGATATTAGAAGCCTCTTGGGTTTAGTGGGCTATTGCCAGGGATTGTGAGTAGATTCTCTTCTATTGTTGCTCCTATGACATAGTTGACCCTACGTAAGGCCATGTTATGACTGACATTTTGAGTAGGGTGATTTGATAGGTCTGGGAGTTGCTATTTACTGTTTATCCCTTGGTGCTAGTAGGATTCATGTGTATGTAGGTTTTATTCATAGGTTCCTTTCATCCATGAAGCCCAATCTTCCTTTTTATGAAAATTGCATAATTTCAAGATGTATTTCTTATGGGTATCTATTATCATGAAATATAAGCATGAAATACGTTGGGGCTTTGTTTAATATTGTTGATTATACATAAATATCTATTTTTAGCTTATACTATGAAGTGATCTTTGTCTACTGAGACTATACATGATTTAAGCTACGAAATCTATGAACTATTGTGAAGTTTTGGTACGATTTACAAGTTATCCATGATTGGGTTTTACCATGATGTTGGTGGGCTGATTTACATTATTTTAAGATGTATTGATTTTACTATTTAATGATCTATACTCTTGCATTTTGCATGATTTGAACATGTCGTCATATGTGCCCACCAAGTGTTTGATGAAATGCCAAGTTAAGAATTCTCAAGATATGTGCATGTTTTACAAGTCAAGTGACTTAATGGTAAATATAGGCTACAAAGTATGTTATGAATTCATGAAATTATCTATGATTATTCTAGTATGAAGTTAAGCCCTTTTAAAAATTTATTTTCAAGAAAACCTACATAGATTTTTACTTATTTTAATTTGGGATTTGAATATTATGATTCCTAAAATTCTATTAATGGATGGGTAGTGTTTATTTGATAATTTTAATATGACATAAACCGTTATATGGGGATTTACTTTGGATTTATGAAGTTATAAGTATGTATGTTCCCTTTTTGAATGATTTATGCATGAGATATTACACTATGGATTTAAATATGGAATTAATTATGTTTTCACTTCAACTTTGTATTACAAATGTTGATTTAAAATGAAGTCTTAATTACCAATGTCATTTCCTCACTGTTCATAGCAAATGCATTCATTTACACGGATTATTTTGAAAAATGATTAGGAAAAATGACTATTGCCTCTTTGAAAGTATGTACATGCATATCATAAGCATTCTTATGGGATGACGACTTAGCTTGTTGCGTTGGGGGTTTTGGGGTAGTTTGGGCTGCTTGCGTAGCATATTTCTAATGAGTGTAGAACTCGTAAGGTTGTAAAATGATGGGTAAGGATTGTCAATCTATTTAGTCAACTACGATAGGTTAGTCACTTTTTTAAGATTGATTATTTGTTCGGGTTTTGTCCCCAAGTGAGGATGAAGGTAGGTGATATACCTACATGTCATTTCAGTGTTAAGAGTGATCATTATTAGTATTGATGGAGTTGTTTGGTTGACTTATGCACCAGTGATGATTGTGGGTTTCTTTAATAGGGCTTTAAAACCCTACCTTGATATGTTTGTGGTGTTATGTAGTGATGAGGTATTGATTTGTTTAGAGCTTGTGAATCATTTGGGGGTAGGGTAGCAAGTCTTAGAGGATGAGAGCTCATTTGCTAAATATGATAGGTGTGAATAGTGGATAGCAAGAAGGTTGTTAGAACTCCTTAGGGATTATGGTATGAGTATGCATTGGGTTTTTTTTTCTAGTAAGGCTAATGTTGGGGTTGGTACTCTAGGTAGCCTAGCATGTGTTGTTGATGGTTGCAATGAGAAGACTAGTGAGGCCCATCGGTTAGCTAGATTGGAAGTTAGGTTGAGGGAAGTGGAGAATGGTATTATACTGTCCTTGGTGGTTCTAAATCTTCTTGGGTTAAGAGGTCTATATTAGGCAAGGCCTTGATTTCACCCTATTAGAGTTGGAAATTTTTGGTGAGAGAATGATAGAGTGTAGGTTGACCCCCAAGGGGGAGATGGTGGCTATGGTACCAAGTGGGTTAGGTGTATTTAAGATTGACAATTGAGTTGAGGATTGTGAGTCCTTACAGAGTGTAGAGGGAGGTTGGTAAGGTTGCATAAGTTTGGGAATTGCCTATGGATGTAGATATGGTTCGACCGGTTCTTCATGCTTCTAGGTAGATGTGATGTGTTGGTGACTTTAGTGTTATAGAACACTTTGAGGTTAGGGGTGTTAAGGAGGGTAAGTTGTCTTAAGAGAAGGTCCCGGTGGGGATGTTGGATGGATGAGTGGAGAAGTCAATTGACAATGAAGTAGTATTGTTCAAGGCCCTTGGGAAGGGTCGTCTCTTCATATGTGTCTCTTGGGGAGCCAGAGAGAGCATGGAGGAGAAATAACCATATCTTTTCACTCTATTCAAGCATATGATAACACATCAAGACTTTGTTTTATGATTTCAAGTCTTGTATTTCAGCGCCCTATGTCATTCATATGCATTCATGTTTAAGTTGACAAGTTTATGATGATTTTACACTTACGTTGAAATTTTGAGAATGATGTTTTAAATGTAATGGTGCATTCATATTGGGGCTGATTTGTTCATGATTACTCTTGTCTTGTACATCTCTTCTACAATCGGGGAAGAATATTCCCAAGGGGGAGATATTGAAATGACCCTAAAAAGTGCCTGAAAACGTGCCTCAGAACTACCCGGAATCTTGTTTTCCATATATCTAAAACTCCATTCATTATTTTGGAAATCTAACTTTATATTCTTGTTTAGGGGTTCAAATTGAGTGGGAAATGTGTCTAACCCGAATTTTAGAGCAATCGTATCAAAATTCAAAAATTACAAAATATGCTATTTAGGAGGGTCAGCTTTGAAGGGGCATATCTCTTAGCACACAAAGAATTGGGTGTCCCACAACCTAGCAACTAAAGTCCCTTTAAATTATCTTTTCAACACACTTTGTTTCATCTCATTCCAAGTTAAGATAAAGGATTTATGCCCATTTATGTAAAACTTGTTTGTGTAGAAAATGCAATTTCTAGTGAGCAGTCCGTATTTTGGTCCTGTTTTTCTTGTTACAACCATGTTGGGGGTTTATACTCATCAACCATGCGAGGGGTTTATACTTCGTCACCATGTTGGTAAGGTGTGATTTCCATCAACCTTGTGAGGGGTTTATACCACACAACCACCAAGGGGTTTATACCTTGAATAGCTAGCTTGGTCTCTTCTACACATATCATATTCTATATGTGTATGGATTACTTAAGCATGTTTTACTTATGCATTGATCATACATGTCATATTGCTAATATTATGCCTATTGCCTATTCTTATGCATTTTGGATTATGATGCTTATCTCTTGTTGCATTTGATCTCACGTACTTAGTACATTCAAATGTACTAACGCATACTCTTGCCTACATAATATCATTATGTAAGGACCGGAGCTCCTATTGATTCTTCTTTTGGCTAGATGGATTGCTCATGTTAGCCTTTAGTGAATCCTCCATTCCGGGGACAAGGACTATTCTCTCACACTATGTATTAAGATTCTCTTTACTTTATTGTATATTTATGACTATGAGGGTGAGCCCAGTTATATATCTTGACCCCTGCCACTATCTATATAGTAGAGGTGTTGTTGGACAAAACTATGTATTTATGCTATAAGTTGATTCTATTATCTTTTGAATCTATTTTACGACAAGTTCTCCCTTAGTCCCTTTAGTCCTTAATTCCATTCTTCAAATATCATTTAATTGTTTCTGCCACAAGGATGTGTAATGATATGCTATAAGGCTTGTTTGGGGTGCCTTTGGGTTCCCCATTCGCCGGTCACGTCTAGGCCCTAGGTCAGGGTCATGACAACCCCCCATTGAGAGATTTTAGTTATAAATAATTGAAATGATTAATAGTGAAATCTTGTAGTCAAGCGTTGTATTCCCTGTGGATTCGACCCTAACCTTTGGTTAGGTTAATTGCTGACAGCGACCACTTTCTTATTTGAGCGGTTCCAAATCCACTTTGTCAAGCGTTGTATTCCCTGTGGATTCGACCCTAACCTTTGGTTAGGTTAATTGCTGACAATGATCACTTTCTTATTAGAGCATGAACATCATCAACACCTCCATCATTAGAGTCAGCCATCCTAACACCCAATCTAGACAAACAGTGAACATCTCTTACCAACTCTTTCTTTCCTTCATCAACATGAGCCACACTTCCCATAGATAGCCTATTAAAGTCATCGGCTACAATATTTGCCTTTTGGGATGATATTGAGCACTCATCTCATAGTTCTTTATGAGTTCCAACCATCTTCTTTGCCTCAAGTTAAGATCTCTTTGAATGAATGCATATTGCAAACTCTTGTGATTGGTGAAAACATCAACATGCATCTCATACAAATAGCATCTCCAAATCATCAAAGAAAACACCACCACGCTAACACAAGATCATGAGTCAGGTAATTATGCTTGTTCACCTTCAATTGTCATGATGCATAAGCTATCACTTTAACATGTTGCATAAGTACACAACCCAACCCAATTTTCGAAGCATCATAATACACTACAAACCTATCTAAACCATCAGGCAAAGTCAAAATACTACCTTACCCAACCAAAACTCACATTTGCTAAACTTAGCATACAACTTCTTTTTCCTCAAAGTCTAGAGAACCAACCTCAAATTATCCATAGCTCCCACTTAATACAAGAATACATAAGGATATCATCAATGAAGGCAACCTAAAAACTGTCAAGTAATAGCTTGAACACCCGATTCATAAATCCATAAACACAGCCATAGCATTAGTCAAACCAAATGACATCAGCACAAATTCAAAATTACCATATCTAGTCCAAAAAAGCATCTTAAGAATATCACATTCCCTAACCTTCAGCTAATGAAAACCAAAATGATGGTCAATCTTTGAGAATTGGGTCGCCCATTGAAGTTGATCAAACAAGTCATTGATTCTTGTCAATGGATACTTATTCTTGATGGTCACCTTATTCAATTGCTTATAATCAATGCACATACGAAGAGATCCATCTTTGTTTCTTAAAAATAACAATAGAGCATCCCATGGAGATATACTTAGCCTAATAAAGCCTTTCTCCAACAAATTCTTCAACTCTTTCAACTTAGTCGGTGCCATATGATAAGGAGGAATAGTGATAGGTTGATTATGCGGGAGAGAATATATGCCAAAGTCTACTTTCCTTTGGGGAGGAATACTAGGCAAATCTTTGGGAAACACATCCAAGAACTCATACACCACCAAGACCTATTATAAAGTATGTGACTTAGACTCCACATCTTTGACCCTTATAATGTGATTGATACACCCCTTGGAAATCATATTTTGGTCCTTATGGTAGGAAATAAATCAATATTTGATAGCGGAGTCACTACCCTCTCATTCAAGGATGGGCTCATCAAGAATTTGGAACTTAACTTTCCAGGTTCTATAATCTATAAAGGCATATGAAGCATGCAATCAGTTCATCCTGAGAATCACATCAAAATCAAACATCTCAAGTTCCACAAGATCACATGGAATGACTTTATGCATCATAAACATAGGACAACTACAATAATATCTATGAGAAACAACAGATTCACCAATAGAAGTATAGACTGAAAAAGGCTCCCTCAAAATTTTAGGACTCGAACCAAACTTAACAGCCAATAGAGGAGTCACAAAAGATTAATTAGGTTCCAGATCAAGCAAAGCATAAATAAAAAAATCAAAGACTTTTAATATACCGATCAAAACATTCCGAGCTTCCTCTACTTCCTGTCGAGCATGCGAAGCATAGAACCTATTCTTTCTGGGGACACCACCGTGTAGAGTTCTTTGTTTGCCTTGATACCCTTGAACTGTTTGACCCTTCTTCGGTGCCTTTGGGTGATCAACAAGTATGTGCCCGTCTCACTAAAACATTAACAAGAACTCGAACCCCACAAGATATTTTTAGGGTGAATCCTCCGACATTTGTCATATCGCATCAGTAATGGCCACCCTCAATAGATGCCTTGGGAGGAGGCACCCTAATATTATTAACTTGAGCATTAGAACCTTGACCCTGTTAGAAGTGACCATAACCTAATGTCGCCTAAGTTACACATCATTTTTATGGGCTAAAGCGATCATTGTCAAGATATATAACCTAACCAAGGTTAGGGTTAAACCTATAGGGAATATATAGACACAAGAGAAATAACTAATATGCAATCCAAATAATTAAACAACTTAAATCCCAAAAAGGGGGGAGGCTTGCAATAATTAATTAGAAAATAAAACTAAGTAACTACCACAAGAGAGAAGTCAATAATGTACAACCTCCCCGTGGCCTAGTTTGATTGATTAGACGAGAACACATCAGTCGAATCCTGTTAGTTAATCTTTTCTCCTATTCATTACTACCTTGGTCCAGTCAGTATCACTAGGTGGGTTCTAATGTTGGCCTCCAATATAAAAGATGCAAAACGAAGAGAGTTAATTAATACTTGTATATACACCTTCCAAGAATTGTGAATTATCCAATTTTACTTTGTTAGTTCTTCATGATTCTCATAACCCTAGTTTTGAATTTAGCTACTCATGCTATGTGTAGATGGAAGAATTATGAATTGAGAAGACATAAGTAAACACTTACACAATAGAGTTAAGAACAAGCACTCTAATTTTAATGAAAATCACAAGTTTCAAGATTGAATTAAACCACAAGTGTTCTCAGAGACTCTCCAATATGATCTCACAATTTTCTCTCTCAAAATATTGAGTTCTCTGAGTACTGGGCGATAACATCTAAAAAATAACCTAAATATCCTATTTATTATAATTAAAATTCAAGTCCTAAAAAAATAAGAGAACTTGTTGGCATGCCATATGGAAGGTACTTTATGACCCGTAATCGTGGTCTCATACTAAGCTACTGGAATTTTAGACTTCAACTCTACGACACCCCTCTACAACTTGTGAAGTGATTTACGACCCATAAAGGGGGTTTCGTCTGATGACATTCCTGCAAGTATATCCTTAGGGCATGAATCCTCTTCTATGACTTGTAAACTCCTTTACGACTCGTCTGCATATTCATAGAATAAACATCAAAAAATAGCCCGCCACTGCAAATCTTCACAAAACCTTCCTACGGCACATAGAGGGTCTTGTATAACAACAAAAGCCAACAACTTCTACAATTTTCCTTAAAAATCATAGAACCTGTAATCCTGCAAATATAAACACAAAAACACATAACACTAACTAATATCGCATTGAGAACACATAAAATTCCATGTTTTAAGCATCAAAAGTACTGTATTTTTATAGCACATCAACACCCTCAACTTAAAATTATTGCTTGTCCTTAAGTAACAGACTCAATCTAAATAGACAATATAGTAACACACATTTCTTAACCCAATGACATATATCACATATATCTCAGACTTAGATACCAACATGAACTTTTCAAAATAGGATCAGATAGCTATCTAGCAAACCAATACAAACTTGTGCATGTGACAACACAACTATTACAGGCAAGACATTATCAACAATCCATAATCACTTAACAAGTCTAATTCTAATAATACAATGCAAGTACCTTGATAGAAAGAAGTCCCATATTTGACACTCAATGATCTTTTCACGTTTAACCCTGGGACTATGCATAATCACTCACTCTTACAAAAGATATTCATGCATAATGTCTAATACCATAGGCTTCCCCCTATACTCATGACTGAGAACTTCAACCAACTGGATAAGGATCACTATAGGACTTTCTAGGCTTATAACGTAGGCTTAGGGGCTTTGGTATGATATTATGGGAAAATAGTGACTAGAGGCCATCCTAGACAGTGCGTTTATCTACACTTTTGCCCTACTAACTTTGTTATCTTCTCCTTATTCTCCTTTTTTCCTATTTCAAGTTTTTCTAGGTACTTTCTTTTCATTTTTCTAGTTTTTGTTGTTTTTACACTTCATTTTACTTTTTAGCTTACAACTAAGGCATCACTTATTATTCTTGCACTCAATACATTATTTTCTTTTTCTCTGTATCACTAACTCACCCCCTTATTTTTTTGGTTTTCCCCTTGCACTAGCCTCCCTCAATTTAGGCTTTTAGCCTGTGTTGAGGTGCACAATTTTGTCCTCTGAACCAGGGTCACTTTTGGTAGCCACCCTCAACATGCACTTTTTGCCTCAGTCAAGATGCACAATGTTCAAGGAAGGACCAGGCTCAACTTAAGGGTTTTACAACTAACAAGGCTAACTTAATCAAGTGTTTTCAAAGAATAGGTATATGTTAAGCTCAAACATTAGGAACAAGGGATTATATCAGTTTTGGTTGGTCATTTTAGGCTACGTGGACTATTAAGAACAATGTCCTAAAATCCTTTTCTAATCCAATTAATCTACTATCTAACTTAGAGCAATAGGGCAAGTTCTGAATTAGCACATAACACATGAATTTAGCAAATTATGCTCACATTCACATGGCACTGCATACATCATCAATAAAAGACTCTGAGATCATGCCTTTTATCTCAATATACCCTCAATTGTTAGAACAAACATTATCACACACCTAAAAATGCATGGTTGATATCTAACTACTAATCAAAATTGTTGGTGTGTATCATTTTTTCAATTAAAATACAAAAACATGCTATATACCAAAATATTGGTACTATATGCTACAAATATTATCTAAACATCCTAAATGTGCTAATTCAACAAAAAATAAATATCCACTGGGAAAGGAAAAACAGGCAAGAAAATCCTGAGAACAAAAATTGGGGTAATTATGGACCCAAGCTACTCAGACTTCACTGAGGCCCATAACTACACACACCCCATCAAAAAAGATATGCATTGTCCCCAACGCACAAAATCAAACAAAATAATATATAAGGGGTCAAAAAATATGCCTGGATGCCAAAGTGATAGTGTTTCTTGGGTTGCCTCCCAAGCAGCGCCTAATTTATTCTTGCGACATGATATAGATGGATTAAGTACTCAAACTTGCTCCAGCTCATGTGCTCCCTTAGTATCCTTTAGGTCGAAAGCAATAGTGTTAGTCATCATGCCTCTTTAGATCTATATCCTATTTATTATAATTAAAATTCAAGTCCTAAAAAAATAAGAGAACTTGTTGGCATGCCATATGGAAGGTACTTTATGACCCGTTGATTACAATATAGTGTTGTTAGACATTATAGTTTATATTAGCAATGTCAAACTTAATCTCTCACAAAGTCTCATCTTGTGCATCAGCCCTCTTTAACAACTGGTAAAACATCTCCTCAACTCTAAGGTTCTTATTCCCCACATTGTGATTATGGGAGGGGGCATAAAGCGCCTACTCCTATTACCGTCTATATGGCCCCTATACTTGGTGTGGTGGCTTTTTTAAATGTCTATTGGCTTGGTTAGCTCTTGTGTGTGCTTCATTAGCATCGTCAGATTGGCTCTA
Source organism: Solanum virginianum (assembly GCA_000787875.1). Lineage (NCBI taxonomy): Eukaryota > Viridiplantae > Streptophyta > Magnoliopsida > Solanales > Solanaceae > Solanum > Solanum virginianum. The sequence goes on from DF362264.1 coordinate 17,919, forward strand.
TTTTGAGCAAGCATTCTAACAATCTTTGCTTTTACTTTTGCTTGGTCAGAGCTCATATTAGCAGTAACTACATAGTTTGTTGGATGCCTACTCATGGGCTCCGATACGTGGTTTGTCTTCACCATCATATCCAGCTGCTTAACAATTTTTGTGAATGGTTGGTCTACGAACAAACCTCCCAAGAGGGTATCAACATATGCCTAACTATTTGCATCTAGAGCTTGATAGAAACTTTCCGCTAGGACATTGACCATAATTTTATGGCTCGGTGCACTCTTCATACATCTATTAAACCACTCCTATGTGGCAAGGATTGAATCCCTAGGAAGTTACGCAAAGTTGTTGATCTGGTCCTCTAACTTGAGATTCTTTGGTTTAAGGAAGTACCTTGCTATGAAGGCCCTCTGCACCTCTATCCAAATAGTGATCAAACCCTACGAGAGCGGAGATATCCATAATGCTGTATTCCTTGAAGAAATAATAGGAAGAGATGAAGTCCCACAATATCCTTAAACAAATTTTGTGTTCCCATCATACTCCTACAGATGAATGCCACATTGTATAAGTGGCTATGAGGATCCTCTGATGATATGCCCACAAATAGCCCATGGTTCTGCAATATCTGAAGTAACCCACTCAAGACTATGAACTTTGTCTCTGTCTGTAATGGTAGCAATATAATAGCTCCAGTCACCTCCATAGCCATAGGATTTAACCTGTACTGATTCCACTAGTAAACATTGGTGTTGAAATCTTGAGGTGGTGGAGCAATGTACTCCAAAGAAGGTGCTTTCTCATTCTCAGCATCCTTGTTATCATTCCTGTTTAGATCTGCATTGGCCATATTGTTGGCATTGTCTTGGGCCATTCTTCTTAATATTCTGTGGATCTCTAGATCTAACGGAGTTAAGAGATCTCCTTGATTGTATCTACAACTTGAAAAAGAATAAAAACAAAAAAAAACAAAGTAAAATAACGGAACTAAGGATTAACACTCAACTTACTAATGAATTCACTAAGTCTGGCCGTATTCCCCTGCAATGGCACAAAAATATTGATGTTGGCCAAGTTATACCTCCTTTTTAGAGGCTAACGCAGTTGTTGTCATGATATATAACCTAACCAAGATTAGGTTTGAACCCACAAAGAATATGTAGACTCAAGAGAATTCACCAATATGTAATCTGAATAATTAACCAACTTAATTTCCTAAAGGGGGGGTTTGCAATAATCAATTAGAAAATAAAATTGACTATCACAAGAGAGAAGTCTATAATGGAGAAATACTAAGGTATTGTGTTCCCCATGATTCCCAACTTAGTATCACCATATAACCTAATTTTTTTCTAGTGTATAACATGCATGATGGTAATTTATGTTCATTAAGCCCTTTGGTCAAAAAGGAGTGGTGAATTTCACTATGTGACTTAGCCCATCTCCATAGTGTGCATCACTAACCATTATTTATTAGTCCCAGTACAACCTTCCCTTGGCCCAATTTGGTTGATTAGGCAAGAACATATCAATCAAATCTTGTTAATTAATCTATTTTCCTATTCATTACTACCTTGATCTATTTAGTAACACTACGCGGGTTCTAATGTTAGCCACTACTAGAAAACATGCAAAATGAAGAGAGTTAATTAATACATGCATATACACCATTCGAGAATTATGAATTATCCGATTTTACTTTGTTAGTTCTTCATGGTTCTCACAACCCTAATTGTGGATTTAGCTACTCATGCTATATGTAGATGCAGGAATTATGAATTGAGAAGATATGATTGAACACTTACACAATAAAATTAAGAACTGGCAATCCTACTTCAATGAAAATCACAAACATAAAGATTGAATTAAACCACAAGTGTTCTCAAAGATTCTCCAATATGATCTTATAATTTTCTATCTCAAAATATTGAGTTCTCTGTGTACTAGGCAAAAACTTATAAAAAATAACCTAAAAATCCTATTTTGTAATAATTAAAATCCAAGTCCTAAACAAAATAGGAGAACTAGTTGGCACACTATACGAAAGGTACTTTACAATCCGTATTGACTTCTACTGCCCGTAATCAAGGTCTCATACTTACCTGCTGGAATTTTGGACTTTAATTCTATGACACCCCTCTATGACTCATAAAGTGATTTATGACCTGTGAAGGGGGTTTCGTCTGATGGCATTCCTACAAGTATGATTCTCTAATCCTCAGGGCATGAATCCTCTTCTATCACTTGTAAACTCCTCTACAACTCGTCTGTATGTTTCTCAAATAAACTTAAGAAAATAACCCCTCATTGGAAATCTTTACAAAACCTCCCTATGGCCTATGGAATGATCTACCATCCATAGAAGGTCTCGTATTACAACAAAAGCCAACAACTTCTGCTATTTACAGCAAATATCATGACCAACCTGTAATCCTACAAATATAAACACAAAAACACATAATACCAAATAACATCGCATTGAGAACATACAAAATTTCAAGTTTTAAGTATTAAAAGTGTTGTATTTTGGCAACACATCATAACAACCACCCTTGGAGTTGGAGAATCCACTATCATAAGGGACACTCTTAGGATCATGCACTTTCTTCACCTTAAGATTTTCTCCTTTATATCAGTTTAGCATATACCATGAGCCTAGAGATGTCTATATCCCAAATAAGGATAGTTGTGCAAAATTCCTTAACAACCAAGTCAGAGATCCCAGAAATGAACTTGTGTATTCTTGCACGGGGTCAGCCACAAGTCTAGGAGCATACCTGGAGAGCTTTGTGAACTTGAGGCATAGTACCTCATACTCATACCACCTTGTTTGAAGTTGATGAACTCTTTCATCTTGACTTCCCTGAGCTCAAGTGGAAAGAAACAATCTAGAAATGTGAACTTGAACTCCTCCCAATTAACAACAATAACGCATACCCTCTCCATCGACCATTGAGTTTGCCAAACTTAAGCCATGTATTTCAATTAATGAGCTGCCAACTCAGCCCTCTCCTTAGAAGTGACTCCTATGACAATCAACACCTTATTGAGCTCTTCAATAAACTCTTGAGTATCCTCGTTAGCCTTTGACCCATAAAACTCTAAAGGATTCATCTGGGTGAAATCACTCACCTGAGAGGCCATAGTGGGATACTGAGGAAGATTAGTCTTCCTAGACTGAGTTGTCACCACTTGGCCAAGCATAGCAAAGGTCATATAGAATTCACCATTAGAGATAACCTCTTCCATAGGCTCTTTGGGAACCTAATCCTCATAAGCCGGGGCTGGTCTTGGTGTGGGAGCTCTTTATTAAGGCATCTTTCGCAATGTAGCAATGGCACCATCAGGATAAGGAAACTATAATACACGATCCAAAGCATGACATAAGAAATGAAGAAGTGATACAGTTCCTAAAATATCAGCACAGCCTCCCACTCATAGGTATGGTACACTTTAAACCGATGAATAGGACTCTACTGGTCACGGCTTATTGGACTCTGAGGATTATTTACAAACCTAGTGCTCTGATACTAAGCTTGTCATGACCCAAACCTAGGGTGTAGGAGTGATATGGCAGATAGGAACCCGAAAGTCCCCAAGCAAGCCTTATAGCATCTATTCACATATCATCAGTTCAAAAGCGTATACAAAATAGTAAACAGATAATTCTAAGGGATGGGAAAGCAGGACTCATGCTATAGGTAAGTCAGAAAGGATAAGGATTTATATGAATTAATTTAACACATAGCACATAAAGACTAAGGGGCGGGTAAGTATGACTCACTCTATGGGGGAAATATGGGAATTAGGATCTTTCACATCATAGCATAAAATCATACCATAATCTCATAACTAATCAACATAACAATAACTAATAGGTAGTCATATCCTTAAGAATGATCTCCAAATAAAACACTTACCCTATAAATGAAAAGGAGTTTACAAGATGTTCAACAAAGCCTCTACTCATATTATAGGATGGGAGCCAAGACATACCCTGGGCTCACCCTAAAGGTAAATAACATAAACAAAAGTACCATGGGTAGTGCACTGGTGGTTGGTCCTTAGAAAATAGGTCTAACTACAACAAGCAATCTCTAGATCCAAGCTAACTATCATATGGTTGATTAAGGTAGTGTTCGGTACCTACATGGTTAGATCATGTTGGCAAAAAATATATATTAGTATATTTGAATGTACTAAGTATATGGGCATACACTGCACATGAACTCATTAAAACTGCATTCAATAGTAGATCACAAGGGCACATATATAGAAACAATCATATAACAAATAAATAACTTATATCAATATGCCATGAGGTGCATGATGCATTAATAGGAATATACTTCATATATATTGAGGATGGGACCATAACTGGCATAAAATTAAGTAAGCTAAAACTTAGAAATTTGTCGTCTTCCCCAAAATGGATAGAAAGGTGACCTACTTGCCAAAGGTAGATCCTTAATCATTCTTACCCATAATAGGCTTAAACATACCTATGCTAGCACATTGTTCAAGATAATAGAGTATGGACCCTTGGGGATAGCCCACCCTTCCTCTGATCCAATCGGTGCTAGGTCATCATCCCATTAGAATAAATATACATAATATGCTTGTAAAAGAGGCAATAGTCTTTCAAAATCATAACAACACATACTTTCTTAAAGGTCAAATCACATATTCATATTCATCCATTCTTAGGCTGAAAAGCAAAATCATACTTCATGTAATACTTTCATGCTTAGAAATAGCTTGTTTGCAGCACCTTCTTGAGAAAAGAGTAAGGGTCCTTGGGGATAGCCCACCTTGCCTCAAACCTCAATTGATGCTCCCTAAATATAGTGGTGTAAAATCCATAATTTCTCAAAGAGCCATTCTTAGACATTTATATGATCACATTCTTATCATAACTGTAGTCTTCTCAAAATCATATGGCTAAACATAATTGGGCTTAACCCACTTCATAATCTTCATAAAACTATAGTCATATATGCATATGCCATGAATGATATGAGATTAGCATGGGTAGTACAGATTCAAACTTAAATCAACAATACATTATAAAATTCAAGTAAAAACATAAGTAAAATTCACATTTAAATCATAATATACATTAGCCATGCACAATTCAAGCTTTAAAGGGGACATGCACTTTCATAACTCCATAATAATAGTGTATTTCATCATATTAGGACTTAAATCAAATTAAAATAAATAATAAAATATAGCCCAAACATCAGTTGAATTTAACAAACAATAATATTGAAAGCCCATATTTAAAGCAAGTTAAAATTACTTGAGTGTAAAAACGTTTAGGTCTTCTTAGTTGGAAGGGACCAAGAATCAATCCCACATACCTTAGCTAATCAAGAAGATTCAAGATGAAATTTGAAGAAGAATCAGACTTTTCTTGATTCCCAAGCTTAGTTTCACAAGAGTCCTTTAAGAGAGTTCTTAAGAGTGACTTGAAAGAATTTCTAAGTGTAAGAATGAATTTGAATGAAAGGAATAAATTATAGGTCATCTGAATGTCTTTAGGTAGCATAGAAAGTCACAAAAGACCCTTAAGACATACTATAATTACAAAAATGCCTTAAATGAAATGAGTTAAAAATTTGAAGTTAAAGTCTCAAGAAGGAGTGGTATGGTTCGGGGGCACCATACGAACCGTACACTTGCCCGTGGTCGAAGACATAGAAAAATTCCTTTTGATATAAGTCTGAAACGATATTTCTATATTTAGAAAAAATTCAACGAGGTACCCATATTAAGGTCGTATGGACCATACCAAGACACACGATCCATGTGCCTCCTTCGTCCAACTCCATTTAGAAAAATTCTCCACAACAATGATTCGAGATGGTGATCCAATAATTAGAAAATTTTCACTCTAGAACCCATAAGACAGGGTCTCACAGACTGTGAGGAACCAATCAGTCCATAAGAAGGGTTGTGCCACTTGGCTTGGGCTCAAAACTGTGGAGTCTTAGGACCAAAGCTAGCATATGGTCTACCACATGGTCCGTATAGCCCTATACGAACTGAGTAGGATCCAAGTATGGTATCCCTGGGTCTTAAAATCCACACTATGGCCCTCACACCCCACATAATGCCAAGGGCCACTTCAAGGAGACTCCACACGGTCTGTATAGCACCACATATACTGTGATGGCTTCCATGAGGCATCGACTTGGTCCAAAACTTTCTGGAATCAAAATTTTAAGCTCTATTAAAGTCGTACAAAGTCTGGGTCCTTACATATTTATTAGGGAGACAGTTGTTATTTTAGTTAAAGATACCAAATAGTTGTGCTCTAGGGTCATACCGATGGTTATGATGTAGTGGTGACACCATATGGTCAAGGAGGATACTTGGGAGATGGAGGCACAAATGCAACAGTAGCACCCCGAGCTATTTGAGCCATCATGTACACCTATACTTTACTTTCACATATGAAAGTCTTATAAGTGGGGGATGTTGTAATGATCCTTTAGGTCAATTCTGTGTTTCTATATTATTTGTACTATTTTGAGCTTTTGTATAGCGACCTGAGACTTATTATGACTTATTGGGACTATTGGAATGGGTTTTGGATGTTTTGGTTGAGAGTAGTACAAGTTTGCAACTTAACAAGGAGCCTAGTAAATGTCCTTGGAATGGGATTCTGATGGTTTAGTAAGTTCTAGAGTGGCCAATTTGTGCTAGGAGAGTAGTTGGTTTGAAGATTGAGGGTTCCGGTGTGATTCTGAGCTGCAAGTTGCAAAATCAACTCAACTAGAAGCTAAAAAGAGTTTTTCTATAAAAACCCCACAACACATGCTCGAAATGGAAATAAAATAATATGGTTAGCTCCAAAATATCAGAACTTCATCAATTTACGGGGACATCCGATTGCATTTTGACCCCTTTAGTTCTTCATACTAAAATTAGTCGAAAGGAAGTGGGGTTCTCCTTTTTTCGTAGAATGCTCTTTCGGGATTTTGACTGCACAATTGGATCTGGAACGTCAAAATCCATGAGGTTACATTTATTTTCTTAAAACGGACACGTGAGCCCCGAGAATGCCCTGGGAAGTTTTTGGGATTACTGGTGCCAACAACATGTGCATGGGTCTGCGTTAGCGCCCTCGCATGCGTTCACATGACATGGCATAGACGTTGTGTTTGCACGCGCATATTTGTATGGCATGACACATGTGTTGTGTCTGTGTGCCTGTGTCATATGCAGCATCATGCGGCCGGCCCATATAATGCCTGGTTGCGAGGCTTGGACAAGAAAAACATTCCAATGACTATAGAAAATGATCCATAAATCTAATTTTAACGGTTCAAAACCCTACGTGACTTGGATTTTCGCAAGGATCATCATGGTGAAGTCAAATTAGGGGTTTGGCATGTATTTCAAGGTAAATTGTTGTTTTAATTGATTTTATTCTTGGAATTTATGAAAACTTTACACATTCATATATTGGCCGATTCTTAACAGAATTAAGTGAAATTAGAGTATAAATTTTTCTACATTTTAAGAGGAATGCTGTGGTATGTTGGGTGTTCACTAATTTTATTCAGATATTAAGATATTTATGGACAAATTTTGTAAAGAAAGGTTTTCCCGGTAGAACTCCCAACTCCACTTTTAGACATTTCCTTGATCTTCTAGGGCTTATTTTGGGCAAAAGTTTTAGTTGTATGCTTGGGGAGTCGTGGAGGTTGTTTTCGGAATTTTAATTTGAGAGTTGGGGAATGTATCTAATATTTTATATTTTTAACCTTTTTGCATAATTTCGCCTATTTCTCGAGAAAATATAACAAAACTGATCATATTGATATCACAAATTGTATTGTAATAATTGAGTAGCTTCGAGAGATTTCCAAGAGGGGAAAAACATGGCTGGACTGACTCAAATTTTAGGTGGCATTTTCCCAGGTAGGTTAGGCTTTCCCTATACTTAGATTGAGTGGAATTATATGCATGTTTTGACTAAAATGTATGTGAGATGCTAGGAGTATCCAATATATGTAGTGTTATGATTGTGGAATCATAATTTGCATGGTTAGTTGTGAATTCTATATCTCGAAGTATCTATGTATATCCATATATATATATATATATATCAGTACTGTTGGGCTACAGAAAGGCCTTATGAGGGCCATGTACGGGTCTATGCTGTGGATAGGTACGCATTCTAATCTAACTGTTGTTTGTGGGTGTATGTTGCCAACTCCATTTAGAAAAATTCTCCACAACAATGATTCGAGATGGTGATCCAATAATTAGAAAATTTTCACTCTAGAACCCATAAGACAGGGTCTCACAGACGTTGCCCGATCGTGATGCGTTGTGATGACCATAGGACACATATGATTTCTTGCCATATGATGACTTCATTTCTGGCATATCATGACCTTGTTGGGCCTATCTATCATAGATAATTATGATATCCCTGTATTACCGCACTTCTATTTCCATTACCTATGGTGGACTAGATTAAAGCATGATTTCCTATTGGGCCTGATTCTTTTCAACTATTGAAATCTGCTCTTTGTGATACTGATATTAGCTGGTACTCTGAGTTCTTCCCTTACTTGGGGGTGAGTTGTTAGTGAACTGAGAGAGGTGACGGTTACGCTTAGTTATGTTGTATGCTTCAGGTAAAGAGAGATGATATGATTGGGGATCCAGATCCAATTAGACCCGAGAGAGTGGAATTTTCTTATGCTACACTCTGAGACCTAGGTGATGTGCCTATTTGTTCAAGTCTCTAGTGCTCATGCCTGAATGTTTAAGACCCTGAGTGATGCTCCCCACAATTATACTCTTCGGTGGCTATGTCTGAGTGTTCGAGACCAGGGTGTTAATTTTAAAAAGGGTTCAAGCACTTGCTGTTACAATGGGTCGGGGACCCCAATTATATTCAGTGGGGCTGGGCCCTATAATTGAAACTCTATTGGGCTAGGCCCCTTGATCAATACTTATGTGGGGCTAGGCCTCGTAATTGATATCTTGATATAGAGACACTCTTGAATATGCTAGAGGGATTCTTCTCCCATGGGGGATTCGTCCCACCATTACATTTATGGTCAGGCCACTAGGCCCTGGCTGACTGCCCAATCAAAAGGGTTAGAGTCCTCAGGTAGCTTTATGGGTTAAGCTTACCATATGATGTTAGGTGTTAGAGTCCCTATATGATTTAGTGGTTAGAGTCCCCAAGTGATATTCGGGGGTTAGAGTCCCCATGTGATACAATTCTTGGATGGCTCGAGCACCCGATTACTATTATACTATTGGGCACCTAGGGCCCAATCGCTTACCCATAGATCCACTCTCCTTATCACACCTTGATTGTCCATGGGTGTACCCTCGGTGCTTATAGAGGCTCAGATAGTGTTCATGCTTAGACACTAGGGCCTTACACCTATGTACAACTGATCCTTGGCCTTAAGATATGGAGAGTGTGACGACCCGAACCTAGAGTGTAGGAGTGAAATGGCGAATGGGAACCCAAGAGTCCCTAAAAAAGCCTCATAATATCTGTATTCACATCATCAGTTCAGAAGCGTATAAAAGATATTAAGTACATAATTCTAAGAGATGGAAAAGTAGGACTCATGCTATGGGGATTCCTTCGGAATAGTGATTTTAATGGATTCACATAAGACATAGCACAAAAGCACTAAGGGGCGGGTAAGTATGACTCACTCTATGGGGGTAAAGTGGGACTTAGGATATTCCATATATCCATATCACAAAATATATACACATCATATCATAACTGAATAATAATGACCATATAGAGTATATAACCATGATCATAATCTCCAAATAACATCATAACATATAACTTTACAAGAGTCCACATGATGTCCAACAATGCCTCTTGTTATAAAATAGGATGGGGGCCAAGACATGTCTCGGGCTCACCCTTAAAGTAAATAGCATAAACGGAAGCAACATAGGGTAGATGGATGGTGGCTTGTACTTGGAAGATAGGACTCATCAAAACAACTTTCTCAAATCCCACTAACCGTCGAAAGGTAGACAAATGTAGTCTCCGGCCCCTACATGGTTAGATCATATAGGCAAAAAGTATGCGTTAGTACATTTGAATGTACTAAGCATGTAGGCATACGATGCATATGAACTTATTGTTTATTCAATGTTAGATGACAAGGACAATGATATAAAAAGAAGTACATAGGCAAAGAATAATATATTGATATGCCATGAAGTACATGATGCATGAATGAAAAGTACTTTATGTATAATAAGGATGGGCCCTCAATAGATATACGACCAAGTGAGCTATAACTTGGAAATCCATCATCTTCCCCTCAACGGATAAAGAGGTAACCTACTTGACAAGGGTAGATCCATTAATATTCATCATTCAGATGATCCACAAAGTAGCATAAATATAATCTATGTTAGGCACATAGTTTAAGAGAAAGATGTAAGGACCCTTGGGGATAGCCCTCCCTGCCTCCAATCCATTGGTGATTAGCCGTCAACCCACGAGAATACATATACATATACATTTTTGTAAAAGAGCCATAAGTCTTTCAAATCATTTACATGCATACATAGGCTTAAAGGCCAAATCATATTACATAATCATGCATTATTAGGCTTAAAGGCCAAAAACTTCATAATGATGCATTCTTTGGCTTAAAAGCAAAATCATACTTCATGACCTACTTTGATGCATAGCAATAACTCCATTAAGCACATTATGAGAGAGAATAAAGACCCTTGGGGATAGCCCTCCCTGCCTCCAACATCATTCGGTGCTCCATCATACATATACATTTGGTGTAAAAGACCGATCATTGCTCAAAGAACCATATCATAGACATTTATATGATCACATTCTTTTCATATCCATACTTTACTTTGAAATATAATTGTCATCATAATTGGGACTTACCCTACATCATAGACTTCATGAAAACCATAGTTCATGCATGCATATGCTATGGATGAGATGACAATAGCATGGGTAATAGAGATTCAAACTTAAATCAACAATACCATATGATATTCAAGTAAATCTATAAGTAAATTCACATTTAAATCACAATTTAGGTTACCCATGATTAAATCAAACTTTAAAGGGACAATGCATATTCAAATCTTCATAAAACTCATGCAATTCAACATATTAGGGATTAAATCACTTTAAAATGAACAACAAAACACAGCCCATATCTTAATTGAATCAAATAAACAATAATTTAAAAAGCCATAATTAAAGTAAGCTTAATTTCATGAAAATCAATGTAAAAGAGTTTGGGTCTTCATGGTTGAAAAGGACCATGAATCAATTCCACATACCTTAGCTAACCAAGAAGAAACAAGAAGAATTTGATGAAGAAGAAACCCTTTTCATAAGCTTTAAGACAATCCTATAAGGTTCACTTTAGGGAGTTCTTAAGAGAGAGCTTGAATAAATTCTAATTGTTGAATGAATTTGAATAAGAGAAGAAGAGTATAGATTATTTGAATGTCATTGGATAGCATAGAAAGTCACAAAATACCCTTAGGAGTAGCCAAAATTTCAAGAACATCATTAATGAAACGAATGTGAAAATGTTGATAGGGGTCCTATACCAAGGGCACACGGACTGTACCAAGGTACACAGATCGTACCATGGCACAAGACCACATGCCCTTTCGTGAAGCCATAAATAGAAAAATTCTCAATGATAAAGTTCCAAGACAGTGATTTCATACTTAGAAATTTTTTGCACCAACGCCTATACGGAGGGCTATACGGACGATGAAAGGTTATATGGACCGTATGAGGTTCATATATGATATGCCTTGGCAAAAATATGGTTTTCAAGGCCAAGGCTACATGACACAAGCCACCACACGACCCATAAAGTGCCACACAGACCATGTAGGGTTCATGTGGTGTGAAACTTAGTCTTGAACTCAAAAGTTAGGGCCAGCACAATACACACAAGGCCATGGGCCACCTCAAGGCTAGTTTACACGGAACATGGTAAGCCACACGACCTATGGAGGTGTCCATGAGGAGTCAGCTTGGTCAAAAACTTTACAGAATAGAATCCCAAGCACTATTAAGGTTACACCAAGTCTGGGTCCTTACATTATCTCCTCTTTGGGAACAATCATCCTCGAGTGTGTTAGAACAAGATTTGAAAGGCTTGACTTGAACATGAAACATTCAAACACAAGATATAATACATATTTCATCTCTTGAAAATCATGAACTAATTGAAACTCATATTAAATGTTCTTTAAATCATTTACAAAATCTTTAAATTAATCTCATGCACAGGTATACATGTCATGTCATGAAACAAAAGAGTGAAAGAATTAGGACCACTTGGAATAAGAAGAACCTAATACCTTAGGCTTAAGTATATTAGAAAAGATGGGGATATTGTTCTATCATGTCCAACTCTTCCTCCCATGTAGCACTCTCCATATGTTGATTTCTCCAAAATACCTTAACCAAAGCCACATCCTTGTTGCAAAGCCGCTTCACCTGCCTATCAAAGATCTCAACCGGGACTTCCTCATAAGACAAGTTCTCTTAAACCTCAACATCTTCCAAGGGCACAACGGTACTAGGATCATCAATCAGTTTCCTCAACATAGACACACCAAAAATCGTGTGAATAGAACTCAAATCTAGAGGCAAATCCAATCTATAAGCCACATTCCCAATTCGTTCAATAATATAATAAGGACCTACATACTGAGGAATTAATTTGCCATTTTTACAAAAAAACCATTACACCATTCATGCGTGAGACCTTCACATATACACAATCTCTAACATGAAACTCAAGTTCACGCTTTCTACCATCCGAATAAGACTTTTCGTGACTTTGAGCCATTTTCAACCTCTCCCTAATAAACTTCACCTACTTGATAGCCTCTAACACCAAATCTAGGATGATAAAAATCATCTATCCTAACTCAAACTATCCTACGGGAGATCTACATCTTCTACCATAAAAGCTTCAAATAGAGGTGCCATACTAATGCTAACATGAAAGCTATTATTACAAGCAAACTTGATGAGTGGTAGATGATCATCTTAATTACCCTTGAATTCCAACACACAAGACCTCAACATATCCTCTCAAGTTTGAATTGTCCTTTCAGCTTGTCCATTGGTTGGAGAATGAAAGGTGGTACTAAACTTATTGACAATTAGGTCATTCAGATACAAACTTGCCTATATCTTTCATCATACCATACCACCAATACACTTCCCTTAATTCCTGATAGATTTTGGTATATCCCGAGTGAATAGAATAATGAGAGTTATCAGCTTCACTCATGATCACCCTTTGAAGATCATCAACAGCTAGAACACATAACCGATCTTAATACCAAAGCACACCATCTCCCCTTTGGGAAAAAACCTCTATCTTCTTTTCAGCAACCAACTTCTTTAACTCAACTAATGATGTGTCTAGATCTTGCTTAGGCTTGATATCAACAACCACATAATATTTAGCCCCATTCTAAACATGAATAGCACCATCATTAGAGTCAACCAATCTAACACCCAACCTAGCCATCGAAGAACATTTTTTACCAACTCCTTCTTCCCTTCGTCAACATAAGCCATACTCTCCATAGAGAGTGTACTAAGAGGATCAACTACAATATTTGCCTTGCCGGGATGATTTTAGATACTCAAGTCGTAGTCCTTAAGGAGTTCCAACCACCTCCTTTGCCTCAAGTTAAGATCTCTTTGAGTGAACACATATTACAGACTCTTGTGATCGATGAAAACATCGACATGCACCCCATAAAATAATATCTCCAAATCTTCAAACCGAATACCATAGCCACTAACCCAATATCATGAGCCGGCTAATTATGCTCATGCACCTTCAGTTGCCTCGATGCATAAGCTATCACCTTACTATGTTGCATAAGCACATAACCCAACCCAATCTGAGAAACATCATAATATACCACAAACCTATCTAAGCCATTAAATAGAGTTAAAATAGGAGTCAAGGTAAGTCAGTCTTTCAAAGTTGGAAAACTCTTCTCACATTCATTCAAAAACACTGATATGGCCTTCTTTTGAGTCAACTTGGTCAATGGAGATGCAATAGATGAGAAATCTTCAACAAATCTTTTATAATAACTAGCCAACCCAAGAAAACTTCTAAATATCTTAAGGAGTCAATGGTCTAGGCCAATTTTTCACTGCATCAGACTTCTTTGGGATAACCTTAATACCATCACAGGACACCACATGACAAAAAAAGCTACTTCACCCAACCAAAAGATACATTTGCTAAATTTAGCATACAATTGCTTCTCCCTCAATGTCTGAAGAACCAACCTCAAATGATCCACATGCTCCCACTTACTTTGGGAATAAATAAGGATATTATTGATGAAGACAACCATAAAACTATCAAGGAATGGTTTGAACACTCAATTCATAAGATCTATAAATATAGCCAGAGCATTAGTCAAACCAATTAACATCTCCATAAAATCAAAGTGCCCATTTCTAGTCTGAAAAGCCATTTTGGGAATGTCACACTCCCAAACCTTTAATTGATGATAACTGGAACAAAGGTCAATCTTTGAGAAATGGGTGGCCCTTTGAAGATGATCAAACAAGTCGTCGATCCTTGGAAATGGGTATTTATTCTTGATGTTTACTCTATTCGATTGCCTATAACCAATGGACATCTGAAGGGACAATCTTTTTTTCTTACAAGTAATATCATAGCACCCTATGGCGCTATACTTAGCCTAATTAATCCTTTTCTAACAAGTCTTTCAATTGATCTTTCAACTCAGTTGGTATCATACAATAAGGAGGAATAGAGATAGTTTAGAAGTATCTAGGAGAAGATCTATGCTAATGTGTACTTCCCTTCCAAGAGGAATACCAAACAAATCCTCGAGAAACACATCCAAAAACTCACTAACCACCAGAACCAATTCAAGAGTAGGTGACTCAGTATCCATATATTTGACCTTTATAATATGAAAGGTACACCCCTTAGAAATAATATTTTGTACCTTGAGGTAGGAAATAAACTGACCTTTAATAACTGAGTCATTACTCTTCCATTCAAAAACGGGCTCATTCGAAAATTGGAACTTGACCTTCTAGGTTCTACAATCCATAGAGGCATATGAAGCATCCAACCATTCCATCCTGAGAATACTATCAAAATAAAACATCTCAAGTTCCACAAGATCACAACTTTATGCAAGACAGAGACAGGACAACCTCAATAGAGTCTTCGGGCAACAATATATTAACCCATAGGATTATAGACTGAAAAAGGCTCCCTCAAGATTTCAAGGTTAAAACAAACTTAATAGCCAAAAGATGAGTGAAAAAGGATAAATTCGCACCCAGATTAAGCAAAAGATAAACATCAATGTCAATGACGTTTAACATACCAGTCATAATATCTGAAGCTTCCTCTACTTCCTACCAAGCATACAAAGCATACAACTGGTTGTGTCTGGGGGTACCACCTTGAGGAAATATTGGTTAGACTTGACCACCTTAAGCCATTGACCTTTCTTTGGTGCCTTAGGGCAATCAGTGAGCTTATGGCGCATCTCACCACACCCAAAGCAAGCACCTGAACCCCATAAGTACTCCCGAGGTGAGCCTTTCCACACTTGTCACACAAGGAGGCAATGGTCCACCTTTAACCTATGCCTTATGAGGAGGCACCCCAGTAGTGGCAAACATTGCATTAGAACCATGGACTTTTTATTAGCGACCATAACCACTACCACCCATGGAGTTGGAGAATCCACCATCATAACGAACCCTCTTAGACTCATGCACCCTCATCTCCTTGAGCGTTTCTCCTTCAATCTATTCAGCAAATGTCATGAGCTTAAAGCTGTCCATATCTAGAAAAGGTAGAGTCATACAACATTCTTTCATATCCAAATCAGAGATCCCAGAAATAAACTTGTGCATTCTTGCACGGAGGTCAGCCACTAGCATAGGAGCATACTTTAAAAGTTTTGTCAACTTGAGGGCATAATCTCTCACACTCATACTACCCTATTTGAGGTTGATAAATTCTATTGTCTTAGCTTCCCTAAGTTCACGAGGGAAGAAATGATCTAGAAATGTAAACTTGAACTGTTCCCAATTAACTACATTACCACAAACCCTCTCCATCAACTATTGAGTGTACCATCCTTTAGTCTTATCCTTTAACTGATAAGCAGCTAACTCTACTTTCTCCTCAAAAGTCACTCCCATAACAGTCAACACCTTAAAGAGCTTATCAATGAACTCTTGAGCATCCTCACCGGCCTTTAATCCATAGAACTCCAGAGGATTCATCCAGGTGAAATCTCCTATTCTAGAAGCTAGAGTGGGATCATGCTGAGAAAGATTAGCCTATCTAGTATAGGTGGTCACCACTTGGACAAGCATGGAAATAGTAGTATAGAATTCACCATTATTAATCGAGTCTTCCATAGACCTTGAGGAACTTGGTCCTTATTACTTGGGGCAGGTCTTGGTAGGAGATCTATTCATGGAGGCATCTTCATTAACGTAGCAAGGACATCATCAGGATTAGGAAATCTTTATATATGACCAAGTTTATGACATAAGACATGATGAAGTGAGACAATTCCTAGAATGCCATCATAGCTTCCCACTCATAGGTATGGTGAACTTCATACCCATGAATAGGACTCTACTCGATATGACATGTTGGACTTCGAGGATTATTTATAAACCTAGTGCTTTGATACCAAACTTGTTACGACCTATACCTAGGGTCTAGGAGTGACATGGCTAATAGAAAACAAGCCTCATAGTATCCGTATTTACATCATCGGTTTTTTAGCGCAAAAAAGATAGTAAACACATAGTTCTAAGGGATAAGAAAGTAGGACTCACGCTATGGGGATGCCTTAGGAATAGGGATTAATATAGATTCACATAACACATAAGAACTAAGTGGTAGGTAAGTACTATGTGGGCAAAGTAGGACTTAGGATCTTCCACTTATCCACATCATAACATATATATATATATCATATCATAACTAAATCATAATGACAATATCCTATAGATAGCCATGATCATAAACTCCAAATAGTATAAAATAACATATAACCATACAAGAGTTTACATAATGTCCAACAATGCCTCTAGTCATAAGATAGGACGGGGGCCAAGTCATATCCTAGGCTTATCCTCAAAGTAAATAGTATAAACACAAGCCATATAAGGTAGGTGAATGGTTTCTTGTCCTTAGAAGATAGGACTTAGCACAACAACTTTTTGTAATATGATTATCCGTCAAACAGTGGATGAATGCAGTCTCTAGTCCCTATACGGTTAGATCATGTAGGCAATAAATATGTATTGTACATTTAAATATACTAAGTATACAAACATGCAATGCATATGAACTCATTAAACTTGTATTCAATGTTAGATGACAAGGATACATAATTTAGAAAGAAGTACATAGTGAAAGAATAATGTATCGATAGGCTATGAAGTACATGATGCATGAATGCCAAATACTTTATATAAAATGAAGATGTGACATTAATTGGCATAAGACTAAGTGAGATATAACTTGGAACTCTGTCTTCTTCCCCACAACGGATAAAGTGGTGACCTACTTGATAAAGGTAGATCCATTAACATTCCTTAGTCATAACCTATGTTAGGCAAATAGTTCAAGAGAAATAAGTAAGGACCCTTGGGGATAGTCCTCCCTGCCTCCAATCCCATCGATGCTAAATTTCATCCCACAAGAATTCATATACATATACATGCTTCTAAAAGAGGCATAAGTCTTTCAAATTATTTACATACATACTTAGGCTTAAAGGTCAAATGATATTTCATAATCATGCATTCTTATGATTAAAGGACAAATATACTTCATAATCACGCATTCTTGGGCTAAAAAGTCAAATCATACTTCATGACACACTTTCATGCATATTAATAACTCCATTAAGAATATTATAAGAAATGAGTAAGGATACTTGGGGAAAGCTGTCGCTGCCTTCGACCTCATTCGGTGCTCCATCATACAATAGATTTGATGTAAAAAACCCATCATTGTTGAATGAGCCATATCATAGATATTTGTGTGATCACATACTTGTCATACCATACTTTACTTTGAAAATATTATTATCATCATAATTGGGACTTAGTTGATGTGCTGTCAAAATACAAACACTTTTGATGCTTAAAATATGGAATTTGTGTATTCTCAATGCGATGTTAGTTGATTTTATGTGTTTGTTATATTTGTAGGATTACAGGTTTTGCCTCAATTTTAGGAAGAAATATAGAAGTTGCTGAATTGTGATGCAGTGCGAGAGCTTTAACAGGTCATAGACCATTCTACGGGTCATGAAGTGGTTTCGTGGACAATTGTAGTGAGGCATTGATTTTCTAAAGTTGGTTTTATGAATATGAAGACAAGGTCATGGAATGATTTACAAGTCATAGACCATGGTTCGTGCCCTGAGGATCAGAGATCGGGACTTTCTGAAGATTTAATAGATGAAACCCCCTTATAGGTCATAAACCACTTTATGAGTCATGGAGGGGTATTGTAGACTTGAAGTCCAAATTTCTAGCAGCATTGTAGGATTTCTCAATTATGAGACATGGTATACAATAATACCCATAAACCTCTTCCTTATGGCTTGCCGACTAGTTATCCTATTATTTTTAGGACTTGTATTTTACTTGTTATAAATAATTCTTTTAGGTTATTTTTCAAAGGTTTTCACATAGTACCCAGAGAACTCAATAGTTAGAGAGAGAAAATAGTGATCTTTCATTGGAGAGATTTTGAGAACACTTGTACTTTAATTTTATCTTTAATCTTGAGATTCTCTTTGAAGTTGGATTTCCTTGTTCTTAATTTAATTGTGTAAGTGATCAATTATGTTCTTCTAATTCATGATTCTTCCATCTATACAAAGCCTAAGTAGCTAAATAAACAACTAAAGTAATGGGAAACATGATGAACTAACAAGGTAAAATCGCATAATTCATAATCTGTGTGTACTGTGCATGCATGTATTAATTAATTCTCTTCATTTTGCATGTTTCTAGTGGTGGCCAACATAAGAACCAGCCTACTATTATTGACTGGACCAAGGTAGTAATGAATAGGAAAAGAGATTAATTAACAAGATTCAATTGACATGTTCTCGTCTAATCAACCAAACTAGCCAAGAGGAGGTTGCACTGGGACTAATAGGTAAAGGTTAGTAAAGCATACTTTGGAGATGGGACAAGTCATATAGCGAAATTAACCTCTCACCTTGGACTAAAGGTCTTAGTGAACTTAACTTACCATCTTGCATGCTATACACAAGAAAAGAATTAGGTTATCCGGTGATACTATGTTAGGGAATCATGGGGAACACAATACCCTATTTTCTCTCCATATTGATTTCACTCCTGTGTTAGCTAGTTTAGCTTTATTTTCCCTTGATTATTACAAAACCCTCCATTTGGGGAAGTGAGTTCATTAACTACTCGAATTGCAGTCATTTAATTCTCTCAAATCTATGTATTCCCTGTGGATTTGACCCTAACCTTCATTAGGTTCTACTTCTTGACAACGATCGATTTATCCTCTAATAGGAGGTATAACTTGGGCGACATCAAGATTTTGGTGCCGTTGCCAGGAAATATGAGTAGACTTAGTTAATTCATAGTAATTTCTGTGTTAATCCTCATTTCCCACATTTTATGTTTTGTTTTTGTTTTCTTTAGATGGTGTAAGTGTAGTTTATGCCCAATATATGAAGTTGAGGTACACCCTTGACTCCATTTCACCCAAATATTCACCGAACATTAAGGAGAATGGCCCAAGACAACACTAACAACTCGGCCAATACAACTTTGAACAGAAACAAGAATGAAAATGCGGATCGTGAGAACCCACCTCCTCTTGAGAACATTACTCCATAACCTCAAGATTTAATGCCAAAGATTGTCAATGGAATCAATATAGGCTAAATCCTATAGCTATGGAGGTGACTGGAGCTATTGTTTTGCCACCACTACTGGTAGACGCAAAGTTCATGGTCTCAAGTGGGTTGCTTCAAATGCTACAGAATTGTGGGCTATTTGTGGGTTTAATATTGGAGGATCCTCATAACCACCTACACAATGTTGCATTCGTCAGCAAGAGTATGATGGGAGAACATAATCTATCTACGAATATTATGGGACTTCGTATCTTCCCACTATCTCTTACAGGCAATGTAGCATTATGGCTATCTAAGCTCCCATAGAGTTCGATCACTAGCTAAGGAGACTTGCATAAGAATTTTTTGGAGAGGTACTTCCCTAGATCAAAGAAGCTCAAGTTGAAAGACTAGATTAACAACTTTGAGCAACTGCTTAGTGATTCGATCAGTACTACATGGGAGCGGTTCACCAAATGCTTGAGAAGTGTCCAAGACCACAATATAGTTGATGATGCCTTGGTGGAGATCTTCTACTGTGCCCTTGTCAGAATACTCAGGCTTGTGCTGGCATTATCATGGGTGGGGAGGCATGTTCTTGGATAAACTATTTGCAAGGATCGTAGAGTGGATGGAGAGAGTGGTCAAGACTAATCATGCATGGGGGATGAGAGATGGAGCATCTACTCAAAGTTCATGTGCCATCAGTATTAGTTTAAAGCAAGCAAAGATCAATGAACAAATTATGCAAGAGCTTACCCAAATTCACACAGAGATGGAGGTGATGATAAAGCAGAAGCAAGAGCGAGTCAATTCAGCAGTTCATCAACCTCCACATCCATCCATGTAGGATGAGCCTTATTATGATAAGGACAACTATTTTGTTGTGGATTAAACAGGGGGTTTCTCGTCCAAGCCCCAGGGGTCCAATCAGGACTATTGGCACTAAGGTCAAGGAAACAAAGGTTGGAACTTCAAAAGGGGTGGAGCTTACATGGACTACCACAGAGGATATCATGATAGGAACAGGGGTCCAGAGAGAGATATAGATTAGGGTCACAGAGATGGCTTTAGAAATGGCCCCTATGTGCCACCATTTAACCATAACGCGGATGCAAGTAGTTCCAGAATTGAGGAGATATTTCATCATTGAATAAATTTGAGACATAGGATGAGACTCTGAGAGGTATGCAATCTGAGATTTCTAGAATCAATTAGAAAATTGAGTCTCATTTTGTGGCTATCAAACAGCTGGAACAATAGTTTGGTTAAGTTTGAACTCAACTAAATCAGTGTTAGAAGGGTACATTGCCTGACAAACCATTCTGAATCCTAAAAATATAAAAGGTACTTTATGGTGGTTACTACTTGGGGTGGCAAAAGCACCACTGATCATCCCTTGCCAATTGATGAGGATGATATTTGAGAGGAGATAGTTGGAACTAAGGTTACAGATATAGGAGATGATTGTGGCAAGGATGGGGTGAGTGAAGCTGCTAATGCACCATAGATGTTGAAGCCCATTCCTCGGCCTCCTCCTATCTTCCCTCAAAGAATCAAAAATAGGGA
>DF362263.1:851-15238 GCA_000787875.1 Solanum virginianum
GGGGTTTTCTGTGTGCAGGTGGTTAGTTAGAAAAACAGAGGAAACTCTGTCGAAATTTTCATAGATGAATAGTAACCTAGGTGGGAGTCTGGTTTGATTAGTGGTTCGGGCGCCCCAAACGGGTGCCAGTCACGGCCCATAGGTTGGGTCGTGACAATATATGTACCTCTCAATTTTATAACAATTAAGGGCAAAACTAGAAAAAGATAATTAATTATTTTTTGATTATCTAATTTGATAACTATCCTTCCGTCTATCTTTACTTATTTTCTATTAATTATAGTCATTAGCGATCGTCATTAATTACTCCCTCCGTCCAAATTTAGTTGGTCCTTATTAACTTGACACATGAATTAAGAAAAGAGATAATTTTACTAAATTATTCCTATTTAATATAAAACCATCTAATTAATTAGAATGAATTAAATCTAACTAAAAAAAACTCATGCCAACTAAAAAAACTCATTGAAGTTTCCACAATCAATAAGTGCACACGACACCTATATTGCTTCAATATTCAATACATGCCGTACGTTTTCCACTGAAAAAAAAATATGGAGCCAAAAGTTTTCTTTTTAAAAATTCAGAAGGAATACTCCAAGCCAAGTATTCATCATAAATTTGAAAACTATTATGGAACTAAAAGAATTATAGAGCCAAAAATGTTAGTACAAGCATGTATTATAATTTTAAAATTTTTAAAAATTTTCAATTTCCCTCTAAAATAATTCTTTTAAATATGTTTAACTCTACTAAGAAAATACACAACATAAAATTTTCAAGATTTTCTTTGAGATACATTATTTTTTTTAATTACTCTTTCTTTCTATTTCTTCAAAAGAAACAGAAGTCTTCAACTTTAAAAAAAGGAAATGGAGTGATGCATAGTAGGAGTACTTTATTTTTGGAGTATTGAAATGGAGGGATTAGTATATTTAATCATTTATTATGTTTTGAAAGTTTAATTTTGACTTATAATATTTTAAAGTATTGAAAAATGAATTGCAAATTCTAATGTAGTATTAAATAAGGGTAAAATTGGTAGAAATAGATAAATTATCCATTACTTTTAGAAAGTGGACAAGTATTGTTGGACATCCCAAAATAGTATAGGGGCTAATTAAAGTTGGACGGAGGGAGTATTTAAGTATCTTGGAAAATGTAAATGAGGAATAAGTAAATGAGGAACATGCTCCAAATGCCATAAGTTGGGCATAACAAAAGAGGTTGTAAAGTGGTAAGAAACAACATTCCTATCTCATTTTATGATGTTTATTTAATCTAATTCTTTTCCTTGATTAACATGCCACTCTACAACCTTCCAGTCCACTCCACATCCTTCACAACCCACAGGACAACCTTCACAGCCCACAGGACAGTCTTTACAGTCCACTACACACCAATCAAGTACTCAATATTCAACTGTGCAACCTTCACGCTCCACTGCACAACAATCAAGCACTCGACATTCAACTTTTTTGTGTTTGGAAACCTCAAAAGTTACAGAAAATAAGAGAAAACAATCAACTGGTGCTACAAATTCAATTGGAAGAAAAAATTCAGCAACTATGGGATTTGGTGTATACACAAATAAACAATCCGAAAGACAAGTGATTAATGTAAGTATATTCTTTCATGATTCTTTTATATCTTTATTTATCTATCTTGTTAAATTATATAAACTTATAATGCAGCCTGGAAGAGCAAGTGAAAGAGTGATCTCAAGTAGGTCATTAAAGGATGCATCACAAACAAATGTTGACATTGGATTCAAACCACCTGGCATGAAATGGAAAGGAAAGAATGCTATGACTAGAAACCAACTTCAACTAATGTCGCAGCGAAAAAAATTGCAAATCAAATCCAAGTTAAATTGATTTGCATTATTTTACGAGAGATAAAAGTAGCCATCCCGCAAAAACAACTACATAACAATCAAAATAATTTTGAAAAGCAAAATAATTCTGAAAATTAACATACTAACAATTACTACATAAAGAACTCTCTATAAATCCAACATAGTATCACAATGATCAACAAAACTCGATAGTTCCTTGTTATCTTTTTTTTTCTTCATCATGCTTCTTTAGTCTTTTCTATAATCCCAAAATCGCAATTTTAGCATGTCCAGTATAACTTATTTCGCACCACCTAAAAAATTTACCTCCAACCTGTTTACAAACAACAAAATAACCATAAAAATTGAATCTTGAATATTAAAATTTAAAATAAAAAAATTTTTATATCATACTCGACCATCTTCACATCCAAGGAAACCAACGATCTGGATTATTTGCGGACCAAGAAATCTTCATTATAGCTCTTTTTCTACAATGACAAAAAATATTTGTATTCATTATCTATCAAAAAAGGTAAAAAATGTGTAAAAAAATAGAGAGGCAAATGCTTGTATATTTTTAATAAAAAGAAGAAGAAGAAAGTGTATCTTAATTTGAAAATAAATAGTGTATATATAAAGACATGTAGTAGGGGTAAAAGGGTCAAATCATATTTTTTTACCATTGCAACGTTCACAGACGCCGCACATACGCGCCTCATTTGCGTGTTAAACACATGGTATGCCAGGTCAGCGGATTGTGTTTAAATGTTCAGGAATAGGCAAGTTGGAGTGCCTATTTGTGCACTTTAAAAGTTTGAGTTCCAACTTAAAATTTCGCTCCAAGTTTAGGGTCAAATTTGTATATTGTGCCTTGTGGATATATTTGATGTAAAAGCTATTTATCACTATGTTTGTGCATAATAACTTTAATATTACTTAACTAAATCACTTTGTTCGTGTAATAATAACTCTAGTACTATTACTTAATTGAATCCACAATAGCTTGATATGGATTGTTCATGTGTATGTGTCTATCGAGATGCGTATGCCCTCGATCAACAAACTTATTACTTTCAAATTTAAAAAACCAACAATAATCAAATCGAAAGTTTTTTTTATTTGGTTTGATTTTAAAATTTTTAAAACTAACTAAATTGATTTGGTTATGGTTTTAACTAGGGGTGTGCACGAGTCAGTTTTGGTCGGTTATTGGTCAAAATCAAAAATCAAAACCAACTTAATTCAGTTTTTTAAATTTTCAAAACCAAACCAATCCAATTATAATATACATTTATTGATTTGGTTGTATCGATTTTGGTTTGGTTTGGTTCGGTTATTCGGTTATTAACCATACACAAAAATAANAAAATAAAGTAATGATACATTTAAAATGGAGAAAAAGTGACAACAATCCATCCATAACGAAAAATAGTTAGAACGACTAGAATCATAAAACTTTCACTCACTAAATTTACTATGAAAAGTTTTCAAAATTCATCATTTTGTCCTAGAAGAAAGAGCTAGTGACATTTCTAGTTTCATCAAGAATTGTCATGGACATACATTCATACAAATAAAATTAATAAGATAAATGTTCTCGTTTTGATTTGAGCATTTATGCTTTCATAAGTAGATTAAAAAATTAATTTTTTAAATAATGTATTATGTATATATAATTATAAAATATATGAATATAATTTGTTAGTTCGGTTCGATTATTTCTTCGGTTTTTTCGAACTAATCCAAACTCAAACCAAATACTATTAATTTTTAAAAAACTAAAATCAAACCAAACTAAAACCAAAATAAAATTAGTTTATTTAATCACTTTGGTTCGGTTCTTTAGTTTGGATCGATTTCTATCCAAATCGTGAACATCCCTAATTTTAATCAATAACCAATTCAACCTGTTTCAAGAATACCCCTACTTAACACTACTATCCATTTTTAGAATAAATTTGAACATCCCTAGTTTTAATCAATAACCAATTCAAATTGTTCCAAGAATACCCCTACTTAATACTACTATCCATTTTTAGAATAAGTGTTATTTTAGCAAAAATCAGATTTACTAAGAAATCAATAAATATAGTAAAGTAGGCATGCATAATTTACTTTTGTAGCATTGCTACAAGAGATAATAAATAATAAATAATATTGTATATGAAGCAAAAGATTCTTTTTAGTCATGAAATGGGACCAGTCATCAATGTGAAAATATTACTTATCTTTGTACGAAAAGAAAAAAAGTTGGGTGGAAGATGTGCCCCACATGAGACTAATAAATGAAATACTTTAGAATGTATCATAGTCTTCGTTCAGTTTTATTTGTTACTATTTTATTTATTAAAATAAATTATATAAATTTTAACTAATATTATAAAATATATTTTTTCCTCATTCACGTTTATTCGTCACTATTTTAGTTATCAAAGTCAAATTACATAAATTTTGACCAATAATGTATTTTTTCATCATATTAATATGAGAAAGATTGCAACTTATAACATTTTTCGTATAGTTATCAACCATCTAAATTATAGATTTTAAACATAAAATTTAGTTACTTCAATTTAGCTTTAAAATTTAGTCAAGTTAACCTCAAAAGCCGAAATAGTGACAAATAAAAGTAAATAAAAGGAGTACCGAGAAAACTAAACACAACACATTATTGACTTAGGATGAAACTCTCCCACCAACGCATTATAATCGATATTGATTATTATTATTATTATTATTATTATTATTATTATTATTATTATTTTGTTTCCCATCCAGTATTCGATGCATAAATTGCAGTCTGACTAAATTCAAATAAAAATCTCACATTAAGAAAGTAAAAAGCTTCTAATAAAGATGACTTCGTACTCGTATCTATTATTTATTGCGTAACTTAATAATGAAGATTCAATGTGTGTAAACAGCAACAAGAGTCGAGCTTGGAGAAATATTAATTAACTAGTCTTTGAAAATGAAAACATTAATTAATTGGAGAAATATTACTATATGTTTGGTAATTTTTTTATATATAAAATTCAATATACCTAACATAAAATTTAAAAATTTATATAGCCAATATTTTATTTATTATAAAACAATTAAATTTTTGATCTAACTCAATCTCAAAGTTTAAGTCTGAGATGAATTTTGAATCTGTTTCAATCTCAAAGCTAGCTCATGTAAGAAGAGTTATCTATTTTCATATAAAAAACCGTTTATTTCATCAACCATTAATCATATTGAATTTTTTCATTTTTCAACACGTCCAAACATCGAAAATATGGAGAGTTTAAATAAAGTTATACACAAAATGTGTTAAATACACATGCAAAATGAGCTACCAAAATGGCAAAGGCAACAAGAACAGTAATCATTTTATTTTCATTATTTCATCATGAGTAATTATATATTATGTTTATATTTTGTGAATATTCCATAATATATGTTGTGAATACTCCATAAATAAAAAAACTAGGACTAAGATGTTCTCAATGATTTTTCCCAACGAATTGATTTCCAAGAAAAAGATAAGAGAATACTTTTATGAAGAAAAAATAAAGCTCTTCTCTTTTCACTTATCTTAACAACCAAGGAATAACTTATTCCCAATCAAACGATTCCTTAACATCGTACTACTCGACTAGCTAGGGCCATAAATTGGGGAAAAAGATAAAAAGACATATTTAGGTAACTTAATAATGAAGTATTGATATGTAACTTAATAGTGACATAAGAACATGTCAAGCATGAACTACCGTAAGTATTCTTTTATTTTCAATCCAACATCTTAAAAATATATTCAAAGGTTATTTTTATATATTATTAAATTTTTATACTATTTTTCTCATTTTATTTTGATTGTTATAGTTAATTTGATATTATTTTAAAAATTAATTATAAATATAGTTTGACTGATATATTTCATATAAATAATTAAATTTTTATCTATATATGTACCTTTTAATTTAAACAAGAACAGTAATCATTTTATTTTCATTATTTCATCATGAGTAATTATATATTATGTTTATATTTTGTGAATATTCCATAATATATGTTGTGAATACTCCATAAATAAAAAAACTAGGACTAAGATGTTCTCAATGATTTTTCCCAACGAATTGATTTCCAAGAAAAAGATAAGAGAATACTTTTATGAAGAAAAAATAAAGCTCTTCTCTTTTCACTTATCTTAACAACCAAGGAATAACTTATTCCCAATCAAACGATTCCTTAACATCGTACTACTCGACTAGCTAGGGCCATAAATTGGGGAAAAAGATAAAAAGACATATTTAGGTAACTTAATAATGAAGTATTGATATGTAACTTAATAGTGACATAAGAACATGTCAAGCATGAACTACCGTAAGTATTCTTTTATTTTCAATCCAACATCTTAAAAATAAATTCAAAGGTTATTTTTATATATTATTAAATTTTTATACTATTTTTCTCATTTTATTTTGATTGTTATAGTTAATTTGATATTATTTTAAAAATTAATTATAAATATAGTTTGACTGATATATTTCATATAAATAATTAAATTTTTATCTATATATGTACCTTTTAATTTAATAACAATTAAGGGCAAAACTAGAAAAAGATAATTAATTATTTTTTGATTATCTAATTTGATAACTATCATTCCGTCCATCTTTACTTGTTTCCTATTAATTATAGTCATTAGCGACCGTCATTAATTACTCCCTCTGTCCAACTTTAGTTGACCCTTGTTGACTTGGCACAGAAATTAAGAAAGGAGATAATTTTACCAAATTATCTCTTAATTTCATGAGTTAGATCAGTATTGTTGGACATTCTAAAATAGTATATTGGACAAGTAAAGACGAACAGAAGGAGAAATGACTTATATTCAGTCTGCTACCAAACGAGCCTTAGCTAGATGGTTGGGAGACATAGAGTCCAACACCAAATTTTCCTATATAAGGATGCTGCACAAAAATAAATCTCCTGGGAGGAAATTAAAAAAGAGATACATATATTATTGTGAAAATTTACATACACAAAATGAGCAGCAATAACAATAATGGCAAAGGCAATAACAGTTCAACAACAACAACAGTTGGTGTTGTTGCAGCAGGTGTTGCTTTTGCTACTTGGTGTTAAAACCAGTGAAGAAGAAGAAGATGAAGATGAAGAACTTGAAGAAGAAGGAATGTTGGTTGAGAAGAAAATCGTCTTCTCTGTTTTGTGTACATGTGTATTAACTGAATGAGTATACTGTACATGATTATATATACAAATACATACAGCACATACTAACTACCATACACTCTACCACATATTACAACTTCCTAATCACTTTTAACTATCATTAAACTAACTCAACTAACTAACTTTGTATTATACTCTAACTTCCAATACTCCCCCTCAAGCTGGGCCTATTGAAGAGATTCAATAGTCCTAGCTTGGCCAATAAGGAGTCATGTTGAGTCCTTCCAAGAGACTTAGTGAGTATGTCTGCCTGTTGTTCCTTTGTATGTATGTAGATAGTTTTGTTCAGTCCTTGTTGAATCTTCTCCCGGATGAAGTGGCAATCGATTTCTATGTGCTTTGTTCTTTCGTAGAAGACTGGATTGGCTGCGATTTGCAGTGCTGACCTGTTGTCACAATATAAGAGCACTGGGTTGATTAATCTCATTCCTAACTCCTTGAATAGGCTTGTAACCCACACAACCTCAGCTGTCACTGCAGCTAAGCTCCTATATTCAGCCTCTGTTGAACTTCTTGAGACTGTGTGTTGCTTTTTGGACTTCCAAGAGATGAGTGAATCATCAAACTTCAAAAGGAAACCAGTAATTGACCTTCTTGTACTTGGGCAGGCAACCCAGTCTGCATCACAATAACCACTCAATTGTGGCTTTTGTGTGGAGCTCATGAGCAACCCTCTCCCAGGTTCCAACTTGACATACCTAATGACTCTTAAGGCAGCTTTCCAGTGTGACTGCTTTGGTTGCTGCATGAACTGACTTAGCAATTGTACTGCAAAGCATATATCTGGCCTTGTGATAATGAGGTATAACAACTGTCCCACCAATCTCTAATATCTAGAGATATCTGCATACAAAACATCTGCTTCATACTCAACACTAGTCAGTTTTTGAGTATGGCCCAGAGGAGTCATGTATGGATTAGCAGCTCCCAAACCTGTCTCAGCTATCAATTCAAGTGCATCCTTCCTTTGATTCATTACAATGCCTTCATTGGCCCTCAGAAATTCAATGCCCAAGAAGTATTTGAGTTCCCCCAAGTCTTTGATCTTGAAATAGCTGTGCAAAGTGTGCTTAGTCTCTTCTATCAGCTCTATGTCATTCCTTGTAAGCAAAGAAATTCAATGCCCAAGAAGTATTTGAGTTCCCCCAAGTCTTTGATCTTGAAATAGCTGTGCAAAGTGTGTTTAGTCTCTTCTATCAGCTCTATGTCATTCCCTGTAAGCAACAAGTCATCAACATACACCAATACTATCACTATTCTACTTCCCTTTTTCTTTGTAAACAAGGAGTAGTCTAAGTGACTTTGTGAGTAACCTGAACTTAGCAGTGCTTCAGTCAGTTTAGCATTCCACTGCCTTGAAGCCTGCTTAAGTCCATATAAGGACTTGATGCCTTGAAGACATCCAGTAGTCTAAGTGACTTTGTGAGTAACCTGAACTTAGCAGTGCTTCAGTCAGTTTAGCATTCCACTGCCTTGAAGCCTGCTTAAGTCCATATAAGGACTTGACCAACTTACACACCAGATGTTTGTCCTTCTCTGTATCATAAAACCCTTTTTGTAGCTCCATGTAGACTTCTTCCAATAAATCTCCTTGCAAGAATGCATTGAAGACATCCATTTGGAACAAACTCAATTTTTGAGCAGCAACTATTGCTATGACTGTCCTAACAGTAGTCATTTTTACCACTGGAGAGAAAGTCTCTTGATAATCTATACCTTCAGTTTGGTTGTAGCCTTTAGCCACCAACCTTGCTTTGAATCTGTCCACCTGCCCATCAAATTTGTATTTAATTTTGTACACCCATTTGCAGCCTACAATGTTTCCTTCTCTGTATCATAAAACCCTTTTTGTAGCTCCATGTAGACTTCTTCCAATAAATCTCCTTGCAAGAATGCATTGAAGACATCCATTTGGAACAAACTCAATTTTTGAGCAGCAACTATTGCTATGACTGTCCTAACAGTAGTCATTTTTACCACTGGAGAGAAAGTCTCTTGATAATCTATACCTTCAGTTTGGTTGTAGCCTTTAGCCACCAACCTTGCTTTGAATCTGTCCACCTGCCCATCAAATTTGTATTTAATTTTGTACACCCATTTGCAGCCTACAATGTTCTTCCCTTCTGGTAGTTGGACTATCTTCCAAGTCCCATTGTCCTCCAAGGCCTGTACCTCTTGTTGCATAAGATACACCCACCTTTGGTCCCTGACAGCCTCTTCAAAAGTTTTGGGTTCAACAACTATGGAGAACATAGACAAATAGGCCTTGTACTTAGGAGATACATGCTCATAGGATACATAGTTGCTTTGAGAATGTGTTGTGGATGCCTGGCTTACATAATCCTTCATCCAAATAGGGGGATGAGGATTTCTAGTAGACTTCCTGACTGGAATCACAGTAGTATCAATAGGGGTTTGGGCACTGATCCTGAATCTTCATTTTGTACTACTTCTGGGAGGGGATATTCATTTATGTCTGTTGGATTCCTGTCTGAGCATGGATCAGTCTCTGCAATAGGCACAGGAAGATCTTTATCTTCATCACAAATAAGAATGTCATCTGATGTTATAATAGTATCTGCAGGGAATAGAGGTTGTTGTCGGTGCAGTACATGTTTAAAAGGAAATATATTTTCCTTGAATATGACATCCCTGCTAACAAAAAATTTCTTGTGAGTCAGATTATACAACAAATATCCCTTTTGAGTTGAAGAATACCCTATTAATGCACTATCTTCAGCTCTAGGTGAGAACTTGTCTTGTTTGATCAACTTAGTGGCATAGCATAGACATCCTATAACTCTCAAGTGGCTGATGTTTTCTTTATATCTATGGAACTTCTCATATGGAGATTTACCTTTTAAAATAGGAGTGGACAGCCTATTAATCAAATATACAGTAGATAGCACATATTCTCCCCAAAAATTTGATAGGAATATTACCCTGGAATCTGATTGCTCTAGTAACTTCAAGTATATGTCTATGTTTCCTTTCAACCACTCCATTTTGCTGTGGAGTGTAAGGACAACTACTCTCATGCACTATACCAAGTGATTTCAGAAGAGCATGACATTCACTGTTAAAGAACTCAGTGCCATTATCTGTTCTGATCCTCTTAACACCTCTATTAAACTGATTTTGCACAAATTTCAAGAAAGACTGTAGCACAGAGAAAACATCACTCTTGAATTTCAATAAGTATAACCAACACATTCTTGAGTGATCAGTAGCTGAATCCGCCATTGTCCAAGTGATTTCAGAAGAGCATGACATTCACTGTTAAAGAACTCAGTGCCATTATCTGTTCTGATCCTCTTAACACCTCTATTAAACTGATTTTGCACAAATTTCAAGAAAGACTGTAGCACAGAGAAAACATCACTCTTGAATTTCAATAAGTATAACCAACACATTCTTGAGTGATCATCAACAATTGTGAGGAAGAATTTGAAACCATTGTGAGTGGCAATTTTATAAGGTCCCCATACATCCATGTGAATCAAATCAAAATTAGCCAATGTCTTAGATACACTCATATGGAAAGGCAACCTAGTCTATTTAGCAAGTGGGCATATAGAACACCTATTACATTCATCACTACCATTGATGTGTTTATTTCTAAACAAGTGTTGCAACACTTCCATAGAAGGATGACCTAATCTATTGTGCCACAGCATGTCTTCTGCAGTGGAATATTCTGCCATCAGTACCTTCTGTCTTCCTCTATCTTCATCACACTCCAGTGTAGCAGGCAAGTAGTATAGTCCACCATTCTCCTTACCAATCCCCTTCACCTTTCCAGTTGATAGGTCCTGAAGCACAAAGAATTCAGGGAAGAAATTAACTGAGCAGTGCATTTGCTTAGTTAATTTTGACACTGAAAGCAAGTTGTGCTTCAATGCAGGCACTACCAATACATTGTCTAATGTTCTCCCAACAAGTGTGTTACAACAGCCAACATGGGACACTTGTGCAGTTTCACCATTAGGTAAGTGTACCTTTCTATTTGTACAACTAGATGCATGATAAAGTTTATCAAGTGTATGTGTCATGTGACAAGTTGCACCTGAATCTACTATCCAATCTGTCTTTCCCTTTTCAATATCATTGCTCACAGATAAGGCATTAAGTGTGGTGGTCATACCTGTCATATTTGCAAAGCTATCTGATATCTTGCCTGCACTTGTCTCTGCATCATCCCTTTCCAGCATGCTCAAAATCGTGATGTACTGACTAGCACTGAATGTTGGTTGTGTTGTCATGATAGAGCTAAGATCAGTGATCTTACCTGTCATTACAACATTCACAGGAGCAAAAACATCAGCCATCTCATTCTGAGTGATAGACACTTGATTTGCTGTGTCTTGATTTCTACCAGGCTTCTTTTTGAATTTCCAATCAGTTGGATAACCAGTCAACCTGTAGCACTCCTCCTTTACATGACCTTAAAGCTTGCAATAGCTACAAATCTAATCCCAATTCTTCTTCTTAGGTTGAAACTTCCTAGGGAGATTTCCTCTCCCTGCATACATAGCCATTTGTTCTAGCATTCCTGAAGAAATTCCTCTTCCTGCAAACAAAGCCATCTGCTCTGATATATTACTGCCTGCATGTGTGTTAGAAGCCAATATTTGGCCTTTATCTGCCATGATCATGACATAAGCTTTACCAACACTTGGTAATCAACTTATCATCAAGATTTGATTACGAGCATGGGCATATATATCATTCAGACCAATAAGAAAAGCAAATAGACTCACAAGCCACAAGATTTGATTACGAGCATGGGCATATATATCATTCAGACCCATAAGAAAAGCAAACAGTCTCAGACAAGCCAAATGATCAACATAAGTCCTTGAATTGTCACAATTACATGACGATGGAGGAACCAAAGCATCAAATTCATCCCATAACAGCCTCAGTTTCGAAAAATAGGCAGATACAGACAAAGTACCTTGAGTAATCATGCAAATCTCTCTGTGTAGCTGACATCCCCTGGATCCATCCACCTTGTCAAAACGCTCCTTCAAATCAGTCCACACTGTAGCTGCATCTGTGGCATAAACAATGCTACTGAGAAGCTCTTGAGATACCGTGTTCATAATCCAGGCCAAGACAAAAGCATTACACTTCTCCCATTGTTCCTCCATCTCCCCTGTGTAATCGCATCATTTGCATATCCCCAGTACAAATCCAAGCTTGCTCTTAGCTCGGAGATTAATCAACATTGATCTACTCCACAGTGAGTAATTCTCCGTCCCTGTGAGCTTCACAGCAGTGAGAATCGACCCTGGAGTATCAAAGTTATGCAAGTAGAGAGGATGATTCCTTCTTCGTTCGACGTCGGCTAGGGTTTCAGCTCAATTTGCAATTTCGGTAGTAGCTTTAGTAGCTGAATCCGCCATTGTTGCCATTGATTGAGCTGATTTCCGGCGATTGCAAAATTACCGATTCAAGAATTGATTTCCCCCAATTTTATCAACCGTAAAATCCAATTCCGCCAACCGTGAAGTTCACCGATCTAATACCATATTAAAACCAGTGAAGAAGAAGAAGAAGAAGATATAGAACTTGAAGAAGAAGGAATGTTGGTTGAGAAGAAGAAACCGTCTTCTGTATTTTCTGTATTATGTGTATTAACTAAATGAATATATTGTACATGATTATATATAGAAATACATACAGCACATACTAACTACCATACACTCTACCACATATTACAACTTCCTAATCACTTTTAACTACCATTAAACTAACTCAACTAACTAACTTTGTATTATACTCTAACTTCCAATAGAGAACTTGCAGAACTGAATTCAGAGTTAAAATGAGGTTTTTGGACACATCTGGAACAAGGGTGATATAGCCAAAGTCCACTGAGATCTAGCTAACAAACAGGACAGACTTTGGATCAGATGGATACATGCTTACTATCTCAAGAATCAGGAATTGGCTACTCTTGTGATACCAAGTCGAGCTTGTTAAATGGTGAGAAAGCTTCTAGGAGCTTGGACGACCTTGGAACAAATTCATATTATTGTTCAACCTGGGCGAGTTTGATTAGAGGTACTTATCTATAACTTCTAGGAGTACTAGCAAGAGTTAGATGGAACGGACTGATATTCCAGATGTAGGGCTGGCCAAAAGCTACATTTACTTTGCGGTTATGACCTCATGGCAAGACGCTAACCGCAAAAAGATTGAATTTTTGAGGAATGAATGTAGATCCAGTTTGTCTATTGTCATATCCTATAATGAAGATAGGGATCACCTATTTGTTTCATGTTCATATGGAATTTAATTGTGGAACAGATTGCTAACTTGGATTGGCCAGCCTACTATCACCCTGATGGACGCATCATCTAGAATGGTGCCTCAAATGTGGAAAAGGAAAATCTATTTCGGCTAAGCTCTTCAAACTGCTATGTGCTGAGATATTATATACAATATGGATAGAAAGAAACAACATTAAAACAGACCAAGGTTTGCATGCTTTGACATGAGTTGCACCTAATTTAGAATCGGAGAAAAAAAGGGAAGCATCTTAAATGGGAACTCCCAATATCAAGGTGGGAAAAAAAGGAAACAAAATCCCTAGTTGACAGAGATTCGTTTGCCACATTAATATACTGTCACTTCACCAATACAGTCAAAGATGCTTGGCATTCTCTTATACATATAGTAGTACCAGGAAAAGGACATAAATGTTCATAGTTATTGATTCACTCCTTGGATATTTGTTTCGAGTAACTATAACTCATTTCTGAGATTTTATCCGAAAATAACCAGAAAAAAGGGTAATATCATTTACTGGAACTATCTTTTCAATGGTAATTGAAAGTAGAAAAATAGTCCCCGCAGATGGTACCTGTCAAAGAAAAAGGGGCAGCGCCGGTTGCCATGAGAGAAGAGAAACGAACACAAAGCCGAGCAGTAGATACGAAGAGTTTAGAAATTGAGGATTTTGCTTTTTCTATTTCTATATATACTAGATACGAAAAGGCCCGTTAACAGGCCCAATATTACATGCTTAACTTTTATTTGTACATACTGAATCATATATTTTTTTTGGTAACTAATATTTCATTAACCACCAAAATAAGCTTTACAATGCTATAACAATTTTTTCTTAATTGCCATCTCAGATCAAATACACTCAAAGTAGCAGCTATTTGATATCCTATCTTTACATAAGTAGTAGTTGTAATTTCTTCCTAATCCCTGGTTTAGCCCCCACATTGCATGTGTAGGCAATTTCTTTTGCTATTGTTTCCATTTGCCTTCTCGTGTTTTCAAAAGTTCT
>DF362263.1:15283-36533 GCA_000787875.1 Solanum virginianum
TGCCTTCTCGTGTTTTCAAAAGTTCTGATATTCCTTTCCATTCAAACTATGTATATCACTTCAGTATACACCATTTTGAACATTTGGGCTTTATTTGATCTTCCTTTGATGCTACTATCACCCATTCCAGATGTGCTCCCCAATTTGTTGTTGGTTTCCACTGCCATTGTATCCACCTTATGATTCTTCTCCATAAGCTATTGGTGAAGAAGCATTGCATAAATAGATGTTCCTGCGATTCTAGATGTTGCTGACACATTTTACAGGTTCGATCAGCTTCTATTTCCCATGCCTCCAACTTATCTGTTGTTTGCAATTTACCCTGCAGTTGTAACCACAATGTAAATTTTGCTTTTGGTCTTGCATTGTTGTCCAACATCTACTCTTCTAGTGTACTCTTGGATTGTCCCCTAATAACTTCTGGTAAATGGTCTCGATGGTTATTATATGTGAGTTCTCTGTATGAATTTGAATCAATGTATGTCTTGCTGCAATGATCTTTCTCACCATCCATGATGCTTGTGAAGGAATGTTAGTTGTGCTTACAGTATTGGCCTTGATGTAGTAATTATGTATCCATTTGATCCAGAGCTTGTCTTGCTTACTTGCCAAATCCCAAGTGGTCTTTGCTATTGCTGCCTTGTTCCATAACTTGATGTTAATCAGGTTCTGCCCTCCTATTGACTTGGGTGTACAAACCTTATCCCATGCCACCAATGATCTCTTAGTAATGTTATTAGTACCAGACCACAAGTAACTTCTACAATGAGCCTCAATGAGTTTAAGAACTTTTGTAGGGATGAGAAATAATTGTGACCAATAAGCTTGAACTCCAAACTGGACTGCTTGACTTAATTGCAGTCTTCCAGCATAAGATAATATCTTCGCAGTCCATGTAGTTATTTTGGCAACAATCCTCTCCACCAGTGACATCCATTGGTTTAGTGTCAGCTTCTTTGATGATAATGGGATTCCCAGGTATTTGAATGGTAATTGACCCAGAGTCAGTCCTGTTTCCTGCATTATTCTCATCTGTTCTACCTTTGAAATGCCTCCAAAATAAATGGAGCTCTTATCTTTATTAGCCCGTAGCCCTGATGCTTGAGCAACTATATCAAATTTCCATTAAACTTACCACAGACTGAAGGTCCCCTCTAGCAAATAGTAGTAAATCATTTGCAAAGCACAGATGAGTTACTCCTAACTTAGCACATCTAGGATGGTGAGAAAAGCTCCTGTTGTCCTTCAATGTGTTTAGTTGTCTGCTTAGATATTCTATAGCCACTGCAAATAAGAATTAGCAGCTTGGAAAGGTTCATTAGGTTCTCAATTAATCACATTGCATTATCGTTCACTAGGTTCTCAATTAATCATTATGAAGTAGGATACTGTCTTAACACATTGCATTATCCACTGTATGAACTTGGCTAGAAAGCATAATTCCTTCAGTACATGCTCTAAGTATACCCACTCCACAGAGTCATATGCATTTTGTAGATAAATTTTTATTATGCATTTTGGGGATATGTGTTTCCTTTGGTATGCTTTGACTAACTCAGTTGCCAATATGACATAGCATTGTATCCATCCACTCCTGGTGCTTTATAATAATCTATGGACATGAGTCCTGTATATATCTCTGCTTTAGTGACAGGCTGGCGAAGTTCCATACCTTGCTGGTGGTTCAGGACTGATCCTTTTCGCATAACATCTTCATCTACTGCAGGCAAACTTTGAGAAGTTGACCCCATTAAAACTTTGTAAAACTTTTGTATCTCCTCTCTGATTTCCTGTTGCTGTGTATGTTTGTTTCCATTCAGAGACATCAACTCTTGTATCTGCTTCTTTTGCATTCTTTCTCTGATTGTGGTTGAGAAATATTTGTTATTTGCATCCCTTAGTTGAATCCATTTGAACCTGGATTTTTGTCTTAATGGCAACCCATTTTTCTAGGTCTTGTATTGTTGTTTTCTCCATTAAGGCAAGAGTGTCTGAATAATTGCTGCTCAATAGCTCCTAAATTTGCTGTACATCTTTTCTGGCCTTGTTTATCTCCATTTCAATCCCCAGAAACTCCCTTTTATTCAGCTTTTTTAGTGGCTCCTTAAGTGCTTTCAGTTTCTTTCATATGGCTATCATTGGTTCTCTTGCTAGTTGTACTGTCCATACTCTCTCCATTATCTCCATAAACTCTAGATGGTCGGTCCAAACATTGAAAAATCTGAATGAGGATTTAGCATTATGTTGTGCTTCTTGTATATTGAGTATCATTGGGGAGTGATCTGAGAGCTGTGGTAGGTCATATTCTGTTCGCACATGATTCCATTTCATCATCCATTCCTAATTTCCAAACACTCTATCTATTCGACTGCATATTCTAGCATTCCCCATCTGCTTATTGGTCCATGTGTAGTACTCAAGTTCATCCACCATTATATCTTGCATAGATTCTGTGTATTCTTCGATCTCAGCCAGGGTTATAGGTGTGCCAAAGAGTCTGTCATTTGCATGCATTACTGAATCATATTTTTAAGTAATAAATTAAATTTTAATATTTTTCGGTAAACACCATAAAAAGTGATAATGAGTATTATACTTTGCAAGAAATTCAAATCATCCTCTTTTTTTTTTTTTAAGTTTTATAAAATAAAAAATAATTTATAACTTATTTAAGTTGTCACAATGAACATTAAAGAGTTTGCACTCTAATATTCATTTTAATATTATTTTAGATAGAAATATTGAATTAAATAATAAATATATGTTGGATAGAAAATATGTCACCTTCTTTAATTATATATATATTAGCTTCATATTAAAAAGTCGTAAAGATCAAGCGTGTTTTAATTGGGATTGATGTATATAATTAAATGAGATGACATATTTTATGTCGTTAACATAACTATGTTATAGGCATTTGTGAATACATGCACAAGGTTTTTGCAAAATTGGAACAAAAAATAATATTTGAAGTTAAATATTTAGATGAGTTGACAAATTGTCATCGATCATCTACTTCTTTATGTAATAGATATTTAAATATTATATTATAAGGAAAAAAAGTTTGGAATGATATTTTATTCTTTTTTTATATTATTTTATCTATTTTTATAAACTATTGGATAATTATATGATAAAGTTATCATGATACAAATAAAAACTGAGTGTGGCGATTAAAATTTTAAAATTTGTATAAATGATATTAATTGCAAATAATATTATAAATATTTGGTTGTTAATTTATATAAATTTGTTGTATCGTCTATTTTATTTTAAGAAAATAAGTACTATCATCTTTATTTAATATAGTTCATAAACAATGCAAATGGATTGTACTAGTAATGAGATCAATGTGTTATTGATAATATAATCTTTTTTGAGTCAAATTACTCGATAATTAGTGTCAATATTCTTTTTGAAGGAAAAGGTTTGTAGATTCTAAAAGTTCTACAAATTTGTTTTGTGCATAGAATATTAATTTGAACGAAAAGTACATTTGTCACATATATTAAATAATGACACAATATATAAATTAACCTTTTAACTTTGCTTCAAATCACAAGTTGGAACTCCAACTTTAAAAATGCACAAACATGTACTCCAAATAGCCCCTTTTTAATCATTTTAGCACAGTCGTCCAGTAGCCAAAACACATGACATACAACCTTGATGATATGTATTTTACATCCAATCCCGCAATGTCACGTCATTAAACTTATTCCACCTATTTATAATTAAAAAAAGTAAAAGAAACATTTGTAATTGATCAAAATAAATTTATTTTACAAAAAATTTAAGTTTTGTAAATTTTAATTTTTTAATCCACCTCGAACCCTCATGCCCCCCATAAAAAAAATTAAAAATTTTATTTTCACAA
This sequence comes from Solanum virginianum, assembly GCA_000787875.1. Lineage (NCBI taxonomy): Eukaryota > Viridiplantae > Streptophyta > Magnoliopsida > Solanales > Solanaceae > Solanum > Solanum virginianum. The sequence continues at coordinate 19,161 of DF362263.1, forward strand.
AAAATTTAAATTTTAAAAATTTTAATTTTTTACTCCATCTCGGGCCCCTAGCCCCCCATTCCCTGCCCCTGCCCCAGCCCCACCCCCATACAAAAAAAATAAAAACATTTTAGAAAGAATTTAAAATTTAAAAATTTTAATTTTTTACTCCACCTTGAGCCCCCATTCTCCCCGCCCCCACCCAAATTTTAATTTTTTTACTCCACTCCACCCCATCCCCACCCCCTACCCGTACCCCCGGCTCCCAAAAAGGAATTTAAATATTTATTTTTTAAAACATATTTCAAATTACGAAATATTTTCATGTCATAAACTAGAAAAAAAAAATTCTTGAAGATTAGTATTAGAAAGTAGAAGGAAAAAAAAGGTATTTCAATTATATATATAGAAAAGCCAACCCATGGACGACCAAGGGCAAATTTATAATTATACTCATCATGCAAGGGTAAATGATTAATAGCCACATAAAATATCTACTAATTTGCTCACTCCAAATTTCTATTCAAACAAATTTTAAAATAAAAAAGAAAACACTTAAACACAACTTAATTCTAGAAACATCATATAAATTTATAATTATGCTTATCATGCAAGGGTAAATAATAAATATCCATATAAAATATCAACTGATTTGCTCAATCCAAATTTCTTATTTCTAAATATATTTATTTATTTCTATCATATAGAAAAGCCAATCCATGGACGACCAATGACATATTTTTAATTATGCTTATAATTCAAGGGCAAACGATTAATAGCAATCTAAAATATCTAATATCTATTGGTTTTCTCACTCCAAATTTCTATTCTATTTTTTAAAAAAAAACACTTACACCCAACTTAATTCTAGAAATATCATTACAAATATATAATTATGCTTATCATACAAGGATAAGTAATAAATATTCATATCAAATATCTAGTGATTTGCTCAATTCAAATTTCTATTCTAAAAGATTAAAAAACAAAACAAAATAAAAACTAGACACTTACACACAATTAAATTCTAGAAATATAAATTGTACTCTTTTATTGTCTATAATTTTATACTCATCATTCAAGGACAAATGATTAATAGCCATTTAAAATATCTATTGATTTTCTCATTCCAAATTTCTATTCTAATTTTTTTCAAAAAACAGACACTACGCACAACTTAGTTCTAGAAACATCAATACAAATTTACAATTATGCTTATCATACAAGGATAAATGATAAATATTCATATCAAATATTTACTGATTTGTTCAATTAAAATTTCTATTCTATCTTTTTTTTAAAAAAAATAAAAACTAGACACTTACACACAACTCAATTTTAAAAATATCAGTTGTACTTTTTTATTTTCTATAATAAATATCTCATTCTTGTTATTTTAGCTAAATACCCATGTATCTACTTCTATTTTCTTGATTTTTCATTTGCAATATTTCTTTGTTTCAGCTAAACACTCATATATCTACTTCATTTTCTTTTTAATAGTAATAAGCTCTTAACTATGCATAATAATGAGTTAACTTATCAAGAAGTTTTAGAATTAGATTAGAATCTACTCATTTACGGAACTTAATCACATATAAGACTTAATCTTTATATTTTTAAAAATCACATAAAAGGCTTAATCTTTATATTTTGTTTTAGATTCCTGAATTATAGAGAAACTAAAACAATTATAGCACAAGCTTTGAGCATTTTTTTTAGTTTTCAATAGTTTAATTTTTTTTAAAGTGCTAGGCTTTTATACCTCACTTTCTACAATTGAATTGTCATTTTTGATTGGTAAATTTGAATAAACATTTGGAATTCTTATTTTTTTTGCATATCGTATTTTTTAGCAGTATGTTTTTAATTAGTAAAGCATTGTTAGTCCTCCTCCTCCTCCATTGTTACGTTGAAAAATAATACTTTGTTGTGGCTTACGATACTCCTAGAATAGTTTGATATCCATTTCGATATTTTAATTAATTATTATTTACTTCCCTTTTGCAAATATTCATCCTAAATTTCTTCATATGATGGTTTTTAAAATGATTAAAAAAATTTTTCTGCTAAGCTGATGATTACAACTCTTACTTATAAGAAATGATGAATTCAAATGTGCTTATGCACATATTGCAGATAAGAATATAATATATATATAGTGGGTGAAGCTAGAATTTACATTAAGGGGTGTAAAAAATAAGGAAAAAAACACAGTAGTTAAATAAGTAAAAAAATGCAAATTTAAAAAAATAAAAAATAAAAAACAAAACAGTTAAATAAGGAAAAAAATGCAGTAGTTAATTAAGTAAAAAAACGCTAATTATAAAAAAAGAGAAAAAAAATGCAAAACATTTTTTTAAAAAAATAGGAAAAAAAATGCAGCAGTTAATTAAGGAAAAAATGCTAATTAAAAAAAAAAAAGAAAAAGAACACCAAGTTTTGCTGAAAAAAACGCTTAAAATTAAATAGCCTCCAGTTGGATCCAAACTCAAGATGTTAGAGTAAGAATCCTACAACCCTTGAACCACTAAGCCAAGTCTTCACCTTGTGTCAAGAAGTGTCAAATTTAATATACATACATATAAATTAAAAATTTGACTTATCTACATAATGTAATTTTTTGACTAAGGGGTGTCACTTAACTGCCCTCGGCATAGGGTAGATCTGCCCATGTATATATAAGGGATAGTTATTAAGGGTAAAACAGTCATTTCATTTTTTTGGGCGTAAAAAAAGACAACCACGCGTTGAAAAATAATGTAGTGCACATGTTTTGCCAAGTAGGACAACTATGTTTAAATGATTAAAAATGGGCTAGCTCGAGTGCCTGTTTGTGCATTTTGAAAGTTGGAGTTCCAACTTGTGATTTGAAGACAAGTTAAAGGGCTAATTTATGTATTGTGCCTTAAATAATTCGTGATTTTTTTTATCATATCTAAATAATTTTATAGATAAATAGAGACAAAAGAATGAGTGTCACTAATTTGTGTATAGTATTAGTGATAAAAAGTAACGTCACAAATGATACACAATTAGTGACTAAAGTTTACACCATTTTACTACAAATATTATTATGTCTCCAATATAATTACATAATTTTAGTGACAAAATATTTTCGTATCTAAACTTAAATGAATCAGAGACAAATGATGATTTGTCTCAAAATGTCCATAAAATTTGTGATGAAACTGATCATCATCAATATCCTCAAATTTGCGGCTAATTTGCCTAATAATTGTGCCAATTTATTTTTTTTGTGCTAAAAAGAACATTTTCGACGAATTTATTTTTGTCGTTAAAAACATGTAAGTCATATATTTGAGTTTTGTCATAAATGGTCAACAAATAGTGATGAAGCTGATTGTCATCAATATTCTAAAATTTGTGGCTAAAATTACATAATAATTGGCACTAATACATTCTTTTGGTGGGAAAACTTCTTAGATAAAACATTTCCACGAAATTTGTTTTTCGTCGCTAAAAATATGTGAACCATGCATTTGAGGACAAAATCTAATTTTTGTCATAACAATTCATATTTGGTGACGAATTTTCGGCCGTAGCTAAACAATTTGTGGCTAAACATCACATTTGTTGTATTTGAGACATTTGTTGTGGTGAGTCCTATCTTCTAAGGACAAGCCACCATTCTTCTACCTATGTTGCTCCCGTTTATGCTATTTATTTTGAGGGTAAGCTCGGGACATGTCTTGGCCCCCGTCCTTTCTTATGATTAGAGACATTATTGGACATCTTGTAGACTCTTATTGGATCTATATGCTATGTATTATATTTGGAGCTTATGGTCATTGTTATCTATTTGATATGACTATTATGGATTGATTACGAGAATTATGATATGTATGTATGTTTGATGTGGAATGTGGAAGATCCTAAGCCCTGTATTGCCCCCATAGAGTGAGTCATACTTACTCGCCCCTTAGTTCTTATGTGCTACGTGCTATGTGAATTCATGTTAATCCCTATCCCTGTGACATCCCCATAGCGTGAGTTCTACTTTTCCGTCCCTTAGAACTATATGTTTACTATTTTGTGTATGCTTCCAAACCGATGATATGTGAATGGATGCTACGAGGCTTGTTTGGGGACTCTCGGGTTCCCATTCGCTTTGTCACTCATAGGCCCTAGGCTCAGGTCGTGATAATGTAGAGGTGTGTTCATATTATCTTTATCGAATTTTATTAGTCAAAATTACAATTTATGATTGATCAGTTGTATCTCTTCTAACTATGGTCTAATTTTCATATATGAAAATGATACCAAATAATTATGTTAGGAAAAAAACTCTCACCGAATAAGAACTTATCACATGTTTGACTCAAAACTCTGAGGAGATTATTATTGCACAACTCGGTAGCAGTGCTTCCAGGACTTATACCAAATCTCCCATAGAGAGAATTCATTATTAGTATCTTGTAGACATAGTTTATCGCTACATTCCCATCTTTCTTAGCCTTTATCCTTTTCTTGAAGAGAGTGGTAACAAAGTCTTTAAATGGGCTGCCCTCACTCTTTTCAAAGAGGTATCCACTCATTGGAACTATAGTGTAGCCTATTTTTTTTTATACTTGAGTTCCTTTCTAAAGTGAACTCCTACAAACTTCCCTATCGGGACGGCCAGAGTCCTATCTCTTGATTGATAGGAGAGAATGGGCCTTTTCATTTTCTTCATCTTCAGGCAGATGACACATGCTTGGATAAAGCCAAAGAGGCTATCTATGCCCTGCTCAAGCAAATCCCCATGCCAAACAAGCTTCCTAGTGGGCATGATGTTTTACATCACAACAAAAGGATAAAGCGAGTTTACATCATAGTAGTGTAGATTCTCACCTATATGTATATAGACATCCACATGACCACAGTAGTAACCGTCTCTAGTGAAACTATCCTCATTCTAATTTGGGATGTAGATGGGCCATTTACCCAATTCATAGAACTTTTAATGAAAAAGATATAGAGCCAAGGATGAAAGGGTAAGCTTTTTCTCTATATTGACCTTGAGCTGATCCTAAATCAGCTTTTGGTCCTTTTGCATCACATTCCTAAAGAGAATGATGTCCTTTCACAAACATTTAAGTATTTCACTCCTTACTGCCTTTCTTTAGCCTATTTAATTAGCTGGAGCATAAGTTTCTAACAATAGTCGACAATAGAGAACAAAACATCTCTGAGAAAAGAAAAACAAATACAATAAGACACTTTTCTTATACTACTAAAGCATCGAATTCTATATTATCTAATGTTCAGATATTTAATAATAACAGACCAAGAAAATGGTATGAGTATTATACTGCACTTAAAGAGATTGAGATCTTATCATTGCGCAAGAAGATGGACAAACTCTCAGTTGATGATGATACATCTATGAGTGTACCTGTACCTTATAATTATGGAGGAAAGATTGGTTCCTTTCGACATAGTTTTATATCATACCTTTAAATCCCTTAAGAAAAAGCTGAAAATATAGGTTTGCAGACCTCTCTGAATCCCCAGAAAAGGAGTTATGATCAACAATATCTTACTCTAAGAACATGACCCCATTGACAAAATAGAATATCTATACTAGGGTTGGGGACTTTCATTTGATCAAAGGGCTTCTTTCACGTTTCAGGTCTTTCTCGGGTCTTACTAGACATCTAGGAATGTAGATATTCTTTAATTAGTCAATTTTGGTATTCATTTTTATGGAATCCACATTCCCTAAAGAGGCCTAGTTAATTAGATGATTTTGTTTGGTCGAAAGGATTAATGACTGTTATGGTCATTTTCATGTTAATGCCTTCTTTATGTTATTTAGAGCTTTCCGATAGTGAATTCAAGTCATTTATGAATTGCCAACATTGATAGTTTGATTTCCTGGTCATTCTTTTTGTTTTGTGCAACTTTTTCCATTTTGCGGCTTTGAAAACTTGAATAGTTGACTTCGGTAAACAATATAGGTAAACAACCTTGGTATGCAATTCTAGTAGTTCTATCAGTGTCAAAAGGGTCATTTTAGGCTAGTGGTATGTCCCTTGAGTCCCGAGGCTTTCAGTGTGTGTTTTTGTCATTTAGTGTTTTAGCTTTTAAGTTATAGCCTAAGTTTGACTCCAATCAATATTCTTAGAAATTGTGCCCAAAGGGCAATTTTGTAAGCACGGTAGCTTCGGAATGTCGAGTTTAGTCTAGAATGACCTTTTGGTCATCTCCCTAGGCTTTTGAAATAATTCTAAGTCCCTTTGTGAATTTTGGTGAAATTTGGCATATGGAAGTTGGACTCACATTCAGTCAAAATAACCTCCGTGGAAATTTTAATTGTACCACTGAGTTTGGAATATCAAATTCAATGGGGATAGTGTAATTGATTTGTGCGCATAAGGTTCTGAACAAATCCTAAGCACCCCATAAGGGATTTTGAAACATAGAAAAAATACCTGATGAAAATTAGCTGGTGTAGACCCTACTTACTCTTCGCATGATGTAGGGCCATGTTCATAGAGGCTAGTGACTGGACACACCATATTTGTGGAGTTTGGCTTAGGCAAGCCTTTGCATTCATGGGCTAAGGGCTTCATTCGTGAAGCTTTAAGGGCTTAACCCTCTATGTTTGTGGGCCTTTTAACGTGTTCGTGGAGTACATCTTCTTCTGGTCTTTTAATTAAAAAGATAGATAAGTTTAGTTCAGGATCCAACTTTCAGATAGTGATAATTCAATCAATTCAGCTCTATTTTCAGTGATTCAAAGCTTGGGGTGTCAGGGATCCTATTTTTATATATAGGAGTGATCAAGGGCTGTTGAAAATTGTCTGTTTGAGGTAATGTTTGGGTTAGAACAATCTGCCCCTCTCTTTTTTCTTAGTTAATTTTTGGGAAAATATTGCATGAATGGTTTCGAGCTATTTTGAGCCCTGAATTATGTTCTGTCTTAGGACACAAGCTTGGAGAATTATTTTGGACATTTTTACAGAGGTAGATTCGAGTTTGTTGGGCTAGTCCCTGTTAAGTACATGTTCTAATGTTTTGATGATTAACAAACTAAGTCAAGGACCAGGTAGACCGTCAGGCTATTTTACTGAAGTGAGTTGTAGAAAACAACCTATAAAACTGTTGTGTTTGGAGAAATGTCTATCAGACGTGTATGAAGAGACCAGTGGTCCATAACGTATACCCATAACAGTATAAAAAAAAGTTGTCCAAGGTAGAAGCATAAGTTTTTCAAGACTTTGCTAAGACTAAATATTTTTCCGTTGGAAAGCTCTTCCTTGGCTTCTTGTACATGAAGAGAAAGCAGCTATAGACGAGGGACCTGATAGTAAACTTCTATAGTTCTCTAGTTTGATAGTGTAGTGTCGAGTTCTAAAGTGTAAGATCACACCTAAGATATAAAGGTACGTGATCAGTGTTATTTGTTTGATTGTTTTGAGCTTTGTATGCCTTGTAGATAGTGTAGTAGTCTAAAGGTTTAGTTTTTTTCTCAGTCTAATTGCACAAGAGTTGTGAGTTTAGACTAGACTAGGTGTTTGGGTGCTCTTTGCTTATGCTTGTTGTACAATATGCTTTTGTAAGGGAAAGTTGAGAAATAGCATATGCATTATATTTCTTTATTTTGCTCTTTTGTAGATTTGGTTAGGTAAATCCTGTAGTGACAGGTTGTGGTTGTTCCTCCCTTGAGCAAAGAGTTTTTCCACATAAAAATCCTTGTGCATCTGCGTCCTGTTTGTTACTTTCTTCCATGTTTTAGCTTATTTTACTTAGAGGCACTTGATCATTAATTAGGCTAGAAGACGATAGTTCAGCAAGTGGTATCAGAGGGGGTATCTCTATTGGGTTCACACCTTGAGATTTTCTATGATTATGGTTGCTTATTTGAACTTGAAAGAAGGACAATCATCCACCAGGCCACCAAGATTCAACGTAAAGTACTATGGGTGGTGGAAAAGTTCGTATGCACGACTTTTTGATGGCTGAGGATAGTGAACTATGGGACATTGTCTTAGATGGACCATACGTTCCAATGACTAAAGCCAAAGAAGGAGAAACAACCAAGTCTTTCCCCAAGACTAGACAACAGCACACTGAGCTGGACAGGAAGAAGATTGAAAAGCATTACAAGGCAAAGAAACTGATTGTCTACGGAATAGAAGCTGAAGAATACAATCAGATTTCTGCCTGTGAATCTGCTAAAGAAATCTGGGATTGTCTAAAAAATGCTCATGAAGGAACAAAGCAAGTGATAGAGTCGAAGGTTGACGTGCTAACTTCTCAGTATGCAAACTTTATCATGCATGAAAGAGAAACCATACAAGACATAGAGACCAGGTTCTCCGCTATAACCAATGAGCTCAAGTGCTTAGGGGAACCCATCAGTCAAAGCAAGGAAGTAAGAAAAATCTTAAGAGTACTTCCCAAGTCATGGGAGAGCAAAGTTGATGCCATCATTGAGTCAAAGGTCCTAAAAACTCTGAAGATGGATGTTCTCATTGGTATACTTCGTACTTATTAGTTGAACAGAAAGCATGACACTGCTAAGAGAGAAGGGAAAAAAGACATATCCTTGGCATTAAAGACAACCCAAAGTGATGAGGAAACTGATGGTGTTGATATGGCTTATCTCACCAAGCGATTTTAAAAAAACTGTTAGAAAAAGTCATGAGTTGGCACAGAAAGGGAATGTTGATAGATTTCGTGAAAACACTGACCTGTGTCATGGCTATGGCAAACCAGGACATTTTATCAGAGAATGTCCTCATGGTAGAGGTGATTTTAAGGATGGTCAAAGAACTAGCAAGGATAGAAGGAAGGACCAAGTTCCAGATAGGTATAAGAAGAAAGTTGCTGCTGACAAGATTATGATAAAGGCACTAGGGGTCTGGGGAAATTCATCTGGTGGATCTGAAGAAGAAGGACAACCTGAAGACTCATTTATGCTTGCAGTAGAGGATGATGATGAGATCTATGATGACCTGTTTGCTTTTATGGCCCAGTCAGATGATGAAGAGGTAACACTACTAGACTTTAAAGATAATCTAGATTTTTATTCTACTAGAATATTGAAAAATCTAGTATATGTTCTCATTGATTTTGTCTATGTACTGACTACAGAGAAGGATTTGCTAAACAACGGTATAGATGTATCACAGGATAAAAAACTATGTTAACTACCCAAGTATCTGATCTTGAGATTAAAGTAGTTGCTCTTGAGACTGAAAAATATGAATTATTGAAGCTGATGGAACCTGACATTCAGTCTGATGCTAAGCTTAAGAGAAAGATTAGTGAAAATGAACTTACTCTAGAGAAAAAACTAAGAGAGGCTGAATTGAAGTTGAACTTAGCCTTAGAAAGAAACACCGTGATAGAAAAGGACCTGATGAAATTTAAAAAAGACTTGAAAAAGTCTATAAAGTGGACTGCATCTTCCTAACTTCTAGGAGATATGTCTTGTAGCTGGAGTTCTAAAAAGAAAGGATTAGGCTATGTCAATCAAATCAACCCCCCATAATCCCCACAGTAAGTATGTGTCAGTTGCTGATAATCTCTTATGTTTACACTATGGGAGGAATGGCCATCTTAAAGACAACTGTGAAGTTCTGAAGAGAACTTTGAACAAACAAAAGTCTGTGATGTTAGAAAAGAAAACTATGAAGGAGGGACCAGGTACAAAGCCTAGACTAAGGATCATACCTCGGCCCCTTTGGACCAGGTTTGTAATCAAGCCGCTATCTACTTAATGGGAGCTCAGATTAAAATGTGTTCCCAAGACTTACTTTTGATCTCTTATAGGAAAAGAAGGAAGCAGTCAGTGCTGGTACATGGATAGTGGATGATTGAAGCACATGACTGGAAGGATTAAAAATATCCTCACATTGACTGAGTTTGAAGGAGGTAGTGTGTCTTTTGGTAGTGGTAAAAAAGGCTATATCATGGGCATAAAAAAGATAGGCAAATGTTTTGAGAAGGCTATTGAAGATGTGTACTATGTTGAAAGGTTAAAGTATAGTCTTCTTAGTGTATCTCAAATCTGTGACAAAGGGAATGAAGTGAGGTTTCTATCAGACAAATGCACAGTTACAAACTGGCTACGAATGAAGTGGTGCTGACCACAATGAGATGCAGAAATATGTATGTAGCAGATTTGAGAACAACCCAAGAGGACAATCTGACTTGTCTAAAGGATCAAGATGATTCATGTGACTTAGGCACATGAGATTTGGTCATGTCAGTCCCTCTCTACTGAACAAATTGGCATCCAAGGACTTGGTTCGTGGCTTGCCTAAGGTGAACTTTAGAAATTAAACTTTAGAAATTCCAAAGTGTGTGCATCTTGTGCTCAAGGAAAACAGAGAAGGGGATCCTTTAATTCCAAGCATGAAATATGTACTTCTAGACCTATTGAACTTATTTATTCTGATTTGTGTCGTCCTGTAAAGGTTTAAAGTAGAGCTGAAAAGAAGTACATTCTGGTAGTGGTTAATGATTACTCAAGATATACTTGGGTGAAGTTCCTGAGATCCAAGGATGAGGCTGTAGACTTGTTGATCAACCACGTCAAGCAAATCTAGAATCAGTTTAGCAGTAAGGTTGCAGGGATTAGATCTGACCATGGTACTGAGTTTGAGAATTCAACTCTGGATAGGTTCTGTGCTGAAAATAGAACTCACCATAATTTTTCAACTCCTAGAATTCCTCAACAAATTGGAGTTGTGGGGAGGAAAAATATAACCTTGGTGGAAATTGGAAGAACTATGTTGATTGACTCTGGATTGGCAAAGAATTTTTGGGCTGAAGTTGTCAATACTACTTGTTATGTCACCAATAGGTGCTTGATAAGATCTCTTAAGAACAAGACTCCCTATGAACTCTTGTTTAGGAGGAAACCCAATACCAGTCATCTGAGGGCTTTTGGATGTAGATGCTTTGTACTGAAAAATGGTAAGGAAAAAGTTGGAAAATTTTACTCCAAAAGTTATGAGGGTGTGTTTGTTGGCTACTTTACTAGCAACAAGGCTTATAGAGTATTCAACAAAAGAACCAGAGGAGAGTGTGCATGTAATCTTTGATGAATCAGGAGAAATAAAAATATTAGTGATAAAGACGACTTTGACCTGGATGAGCTGATGGTGCTGAACAAGCTGAGGATAGGACAAATGATGGTGATGAAAATAATGAATCCTTGGAAGGAATAGGTACCTTTATAGTGAGGACCATGATGCTGCTCAACAAGAAGGAGAGGATAACTCAGTTATCGCAAGGATTCTAGACTAGTCTATAGCCAAAACCTCCAAATGGAAACATTAGTCATCTCATGCCATGGATAATCTAGTCTTCCCTTTGGATTGTGGAATTAAGACCAAATCGAAGACTAGAAATCTAATGTTATGTGATGCCTTTATGTCTTCCATAGAACCCAAAAATGTCAAAGAAGCACTCAAGGATGCAGATTGGGTAAATTCTATACAGGAAGAACTACTTCAATTTAAGAGAAGATAGGTATGGCATCTGGTTCTTACGCCTTTAGACAGAACTGTAATAGGGACTAGATGGGTGTTCAGAAATAAGTTGGATGAAAATGACATCATTACTAGGAATAAATTTAGATTGGTGGTTCATGGATTCAATCAAGAAAAAGGGATAGATTATGATGATATATTTGCTCTAGTTGCCAGAACGGAAGCAATCAGAATTCTAATTGCTTTTGCCACCTATATGGATTTCAAGTTGTTCCAAATGGATGTCAAGAGTGCCTTTCTAAATTAGTATCTTAAGGAAGAAGTATATGTGAAGTAGGCACTAGGCTTTGAAACTGTTGAATATCCAGATTATGTAATAAAACTGGATAAGACTTTATACAGGTTGAAACAGGCTCCAACGGCCTAGTATGAAAGACCATCTGGATTTTTGCTAAGTCATGGATACAAGAGAGGAAAGATTAACAACACTCTATTTCTGAAGACCAGGGGAATAAACTTGCTGATTGTATAGGTATATATAGATGATATCATTTTTGGGGCTTCTACAAATTCTCTCTGTAAGGAGTTTGAGGACATGATGAATAGTGAATTTGAGATGAGTATGATGGGTAAGCTTAGTATCTTTCTAGGATTACAAATTAGGCAGACTCCTGGTGGTACTTTTATTAGTTAGGAGAAGTATATAAGGGACCTGCTTAAAACGTATCAGCTAATGGATGCTAATCCAATTGACACTCCGTTGGGAATAAGTGCCAACTGGCTACGAATGAAGTGGTGCTGACCACAATGAGATGCAGAAATATGTATGTAGCAGATTTGAGAACAACCCAAGAGGACAATCTGACTTGTCTAAAGGATCAAGATGGAATCATTGGGTCATTGTTGTACTTGACTGCAAGTAGACTTGATACAGTTTTCAGTGTTGGTATGTGTGCTAGATTCTAATTATATCCTAAGGAATCACACTTAAAGGCTGCCAAAAGAATACTCAGATACCTTAAAGGATCTAAGAGTCTATCTCTGTACTATCTTGCTGGTGATTGTCTTGATTTAGTTAGGTATGCGGATGCTGACTTTGCAAGGTACCTGGTTGATAGAGGCTGAGTTAGGTATAGACCTCCTTAGACCTCCTTGGATCTTCACTAATCTCATAGGGAACCAAAAAGCATAATTCAGTTGCATTATTTACTGCAGAGGCTGAGTGTGTAGCTGCTGCTGCTTTTTGTTCAAAACTACTGTGGATCAAACAACAACTTGAAGATTTTGGAGTACTAACAGATATTATTCCTCTCATGTGTGAAAACACAAGTGCCTTGAATATGGCCAAAAATCCAGTTCATCATAAAAGAACAAAGAATATTGATGTTAGATATCATTTTCTCAGGGACCAGGTCGAGAAAGGAAACATTTTCTTGAAGTTTTGTAGCACTGAAGATTAGATTGCTAATGTTTTCACTAAGCCACTGTGTAAGGACCAGTTCGAAAGAAATAGGTTGAAGTTGGGGTTGATTAAACAAAAGCATGAAGAATCAAAATGATTGCAATTTTCTCCTATATTTATGGCTAAAATGGCCTGAAGAGGTATCTGAGAAATTATTCATAATCAATTAAATGCCATCTTATACTTTGCAGGTTAGAAAATTAATAATTTCATAGAATTTGAAGATTACGATTGGAAAGAAATCACTCACAGACCTAACTCACTACCAGGTTAGCATTCTGTTCATAATCTCTTGCATCATTAATGTGGATGCTCAGGACTTGTCATGTCAATTCAACTTTTATCCTAATCGATGGCATTTCTTCTATGTCCCCGAAGAGTCGCAACCAGTCCGGGACCCAACACATCTTTTCCCTCCTCTTTAACAATGATTTCATCAACTTTGATTTCTTCAAAATTCTCTAGCCGTATACTTGTTCATCTCCTTCGACCAATTCAATTTCAAAAGGTTTTCTTGTATTTCCCACTATGTCATCCAACCCTGCTTTTGTTCCTACTACAGATTATGTCAGAGCCAATAAATGAAAAGAAAAGGTGATTGAAGAAACTACTGATATTACAAGATGCTATACTATCAAGGGGACGAAAGAGAAACTATTGGGTGATGCAATGAAAGAGAACAAGAAAGAACAAATTACTAGGAAGTGACTGGGGAAAACATCTTCTATTGAAAATGGTACACCTAAGGAACAGGAAGTAAATGTTGAAGAAAGTTTGGAAATAGATTGAAGTGAGTCAGAAAGTGAGGAGGGGGATTTGGATAAGGGACCTGAGATGGTCAAGGTACTAATAATTCAAGAAAGGATGTCAAATATTGTAAAAAAGAGTGAATCTGCTTCTACTAGGGGAGCGGGTTCATAACTGAAGAAGAGAAAAACTGACAAAGTGCTGATAAGGGAACAAAGAGTTAGTCTGCTTCAAGACAAAAGGTACTAAATGGGACAGGTTTTGATCCTGCAGCTAAAAACAGCCCAGTTTTGTGTGAACTTGTTGATGCTATTGATAAGCAGGGTTGGGGCCAGTTGTTCGAATGGCCTGCCCCATACTAACATGTATGGGAAGTCAAGGAATTCTACCTCAACCTGATAATTCAGGAAGATGAGGGGTTTTGTGGCAAATATTAGGGATATTTCTTTTAGGGTAGACGAAGGGATCTTAGGTGATATCTTGCAAGTGCGAACTGAGGGAATTAGAACAGTAGTTGATAAATCCCTTCACGGTACTTCTTAAAGAAAGCTGGCAAACTAAAAAACCTAACCTTAACAACTATTACTAAGAAGTTTCTAAAGGGTCAATATCAGCTTTACTTTGAATTTGTCAACAAGGTGCTACTACCCCAGACAACGAAGGGAACAATTGCTTCCATGGCTGACCTTTATCTGATGGAAATGTTGAGCACCTTCAAAGCCATAAATTTACCAGCCATATTCATGGAACACATGACCAAAATGTACAATATAGCGAAAGGGAAGCTTGGTTTGGCATATGGTTATCTACTCAATCGTGTGTTTGAGTATTACGGGGTGGACCTGAGTACGGGTGTTATGGGGACCATAAAGCAGTCATTGTCCTTTACCACTCTATCTAAGTGTGAACTTGAAGAGTTGATGGCTAGGACAAAAGGAACACCTATGTCTGGTCGGTTGGATCAGATTGAGGCCTTGAAGAAGCAAGTAGAGGACCTAATTGCAGCTTTAGCCATAAAGGATGCTGAATTGGTTGTGCTAAAGACTCAAGTTCCCCAAGGCTCTGGTGAAGGACCTGATTTTACTGAGGTGATCACGCTGAGGAAAGTCAATGCCCAGTTGAACCATGAAGTTAAGTCACTCACCCAACAACTGTTGGAGGCCATAGGGACTATAGTTTCTAGGTTCCTGTTCCAGTACCCTCTTATAGTCTTGTTTCGAGTCCATAAAATTATCTATTTTTTTTCTAATATTGACTTAGTTCTGGCTGACTCATATTTTTGATTGTAAGTGGTTATGGGTGGAATGCTCTTGACAATAAAAATAGTTTTTATTTATGTACTTTGTGTCCTTTCCTGTTGTTTGTTTTCTATGCTGTTGGATATGTTTTGCTACCTTGAGTACCTGGTATTTTCTAATTATGTTCTTCTCTTAGTTTACTATTTTCCTTTTAATGATTCCAAGAGTGGAAAGATATGTGATCATAGATTCACAAGGAATATTGGGGGGAGGGAGTATTTACGAGCATACATTTAGGGGGAATAGGTTTAACATGAGTTACTTGTGGCATGGTTTGTCATCATCAAAAAGTTGGAAATTATTAAGTACATGTTCTAATGTTTCGATGATTAACAAACTAAGTCAAGGACTAGGTAGACCGTTAGACTATTTGCTAAAGTGAGTTATGGAAAATAGCCTGTAAAGCTGCTGTGGTTGGTAAGATGTCTATCAGATGTGTACGAAAAGACTAGTGGTCTATAACGTGTACCCACAACAGTATAAAAGAAAATTTTCCAAGTTAGAAACATAAATTTTTCAAGCCTTTGCTAAAACTGAATATTCTCCCATTGAAAAGCTCTTCCTTGGCTTCTTGTGCTTGAAGAGAAAACAACTATATACGAGGGACCTGATAGTAAACTTCAATAGTTCTCTAGTTTGATAGTATGGTGTCGAGTTCTAAAGTGTAAGATCACACCTAAGATATAAAGGTACGTGATCAATGTTATTTGTTTGATCGTTTTGAAATTTGTATGCCTTGTAGACAGTGTAGTAGTCTAAAGGTTTAGTTTTGCTCTCAGTCTAACTGCATAAGAGTTGTGAGTTTAGACTAGAATAGGTGTTTGGGTGCTCTTTGCTTGTGCTTGTTGTACAATTTTCATTTGTAAGGGAAAGTAGAGAAATAACATGTGCGTTGTATTTCTTTATTTTGCTCTTTAGTTGATTTGGTTAGGTAAATCATGTAGTGATAGGTTGTGGTTGTTCCTCCCTTGAGAAAGGAGTTTTTCCATATAAAAATCCTTGTGCATCTGCGTTCTGTTTGTTACTTTCTTCTAATTTTAGCTTATTTTACTTCGACAGACCTGATTATTAATTAGGCTAGGAGTACGATAGTTCAATAGTCCCACTTCCCCTTTTAGATTTCAATTTTGTTCATATCTGAATTTAGTGTTTTTGGTAACAAAATGACAGCATTGATGTTATAATTCTATTTTTATAGCTTGACAACATTCAAAGGTTGTTTAGAAGATTAAAGCTCTGCGTACATGATTTGGAGCTCGCGTAGTTTGCTTTTAGGTAGGCTACAACTTTTGTCCTTTCAAACTCAGTTTGACTATGTGAATGTATGTGGATTTCCATGAATTTGGGGTGGGTAACTAGTTGATCATGTTAAATCTCTAGAAACTATGTTTTAGGCTATGTTTCAAGAATTTTGGATATTAAAGCTTTTCTAACTGCTATTGCTTATGATACTTGTCTTGGAATTGGAAATGCACTTTATTTTCATAAGTACTTAGAGCATGCTTGGACTTTATTTTTTCTTAGGCTAGTGTTTGCAATAGACTTGTCTATTTTAGAGCCAATAACACTTAGTTTTACCCCAACATCATATTAAATGGCTTAGCTCCCGATAGATTGATGTAGCATATTTAGGTTTGATAGAGAGGAGCCTTAGGTAGGAAGTAACTTAGCTTCGATGCCTTTTATCTATAATTCTCATATCTTTTAATTTCAATTTTCATGATTACGTTCTTAAACTCAATTTGACAAGTGTGAATGACTTCAATTTGACTTTGAATGTGTTGAATATTCAGAGAATGTAGATAACGTTCCACTCGGGTTTTATGACAACATTTGATATGAGAAATTCTTAGTAGTTTCATTTAGGGTTATTGTGTTTAAAGGGATATCATCAGGAGGTCTCATATGAGGTTCGAGATTCAGGTTTTGTACTTTTTAGTTTCAATGACTCATCCTCCTATATGGATTCGATATATTCTATTAATATCATCATTATTATTGGAGAGGCTTCACCCATAGTTTGAGGTCCGAAATCTATGTCTATGTCACGCCCAAAGTCCAATTAAGGCGGACTGGCACCCATTATCGATAAGGCTTGGGAGAACCAACCTATATCCATGTGCTTTCTATACATATTAGGTAACTAATAAGGGTCGGGATAGGCCCCGCCTCGACTAAATATACAATACAAAAAATAAGCTCTACACACATAAAGCTCCGAAGCAACCTGGAGCTTGGTAACATCAGCTGAATATCCTATACTCCTACTAGGGAGATCTGCTAGCACCTATACCTACAGCATGAAATGCAGGTCCCCTGTAAGGGATGTTAGTACTAGATAATGTACTAAATATGTAAGGTAGGAAATACTGTATATGAAGTAACAACTCAAATGAAACTATGCACTGGTGTATGATAAGAGACCACCTTTAGT
>DF362263.1:37216-48534 GCA_000787875.1 Solanum virginianum
CAGTACGACCTCGCTATTACCTCGAGATAACCTTCCCTTCCTCTAAATATTTATCTACAATATAGTAGGTAATAAAATTAGCATTAACAGCCAATAGATACATCTTGGCAGCCTAATTTCATAAAAAAAATAACACACGGACAGCAAGCGTGTAATTATCAACGCTCGCGTATTCTTTCAATCCTTCCATCTCTAACCATATTTTCTAATATTCTCATATACATATCATGTGCATCCTGGTTTAGTGCCATAATAGTCTTACAAAAGCCCACAAAGCACAACACATAACAATTATACATAACATACAAGTATGTAGCATAACATAACGTCGTCTCGCTACACTTCAAAATCAACAATCCCAAATCTATTTTGACTTCAACAAAACTTTATGTAACATACTTACACATAAAACCAGATTTAAAGCATTCCAAAAATAGTCCCAAAGTAGATGGAGGTCGCGGAACAACAATTCCCAACTACCAGCCCACAAGTTTGTACTAAGAACATAATTACGATATCATACAAGAACTTACTTTTGCGGACTGTAAAAATGGTGCAATGGCCTTTATACATCAATATAGAACCAAGAATCACTAAGAACAGTAGCGTCCCTTCATGACCAATCCAACCAAAAAGAGAAAAGCTCCCAAATAAACAAGAAAAGTGTACAACAATCTTGGAACACATGCTGTCCAAAATTTCAGCACAAACAAAATCAGCTTAGTTCTCTTGTTTTCATGAAGAAACCATACTAAATACACAACTATAATCACTTACCTTTACCTTCAAGGTTGAGGGCCTCCTTAAGAACCCTAAAAGCTTCTTGTGGCTTCTTTACAAAGTCAAGAAAGAATAACAAAGAACCCTTGTGAAAGCTAAAATTTTCCAACTCTAAGAATGACTTAAAGGTGCTTCTTGTAACCCCTTTTAAAAGATTACTTTGGTCAACTTTCTTTTACATTTTAGGCCTTATTTTATCAAATTAGTAATGTACCATTTTGACCCTTTTACTTGGGCCTTGGTTACCCTTTTTCCCCTTTCTCCTTACTTAGTTTGGGCCCAAATCATTAAGTAAGATGTGATGTACTTGGGCCCTTTTCCCATTCTTCTTGGGCTGTAAATATTGTCCATTTATGATGCTAAAATGTGGGCTCAAGTTACACCCTTAACGGACTTGGACAGATTCGGCGTCGGTCCTCGTCTCCGTCTAGCTAGCAAATTTAAGCTAAGCAAGTAGGTGACTCACTTGTTAGCTTCCTAAATCCTATAAACACCTCAATTCTCTCACTTTTTTTAGGACCATGATCTCATAAATTTGACATAAAACTTGTATACACTTGATCCACTTAAGCGTTAGATGCACATATCGCCCTCTAATATGAGATTCAAGCACTTTTAAAAATGGGCGCTAATTTGACCAAACTATATCATGTTTCATTTGCATAGAACTAGTACATGTAAGATATGGGGTGTTACAACTTCAATGCTGATTTTGAACATCAGATAAATAATTTTAAAAAATGTATACTCTTATGATAATATTAAGGATTTTCACAACCCCTATAGAGTCCAATTATCTTTATAATACTACTACAGAGAGGCGTCATCTTTGGTTTAAGATTGGGGTTCAGGCTCTATGCCATCCCATACAGATCATGAAATTATTGACACTTTCATGAGATCTATTGTTTTCAATTTGATCCTTTATTCTTAGTATAGCTATTCTATGTGCCTGTTGGGTTTTTGGGGGCTCATTCAGGTTTTTACTTCAATTTGTGCATGAGTGTATCTTCTAGGCTTGTGAGGGCTCAATTGGGTTTAGTTAGTTGTGTCGAGTCTTGTTTGTTTTCCTTAGATTTGTGTACATCTCATTACCATTTTCTATTCTTTGCCTTTGTCTATGTTAGATTCTAGTGTTCCCTAATACTTTTATTTTTTTCGCTTAGTCGTCTCATGATGCCTCCTAGGTACCTAATGTTTTGGTACTCATACTACACTTTGAATATGTTTTTGTGATGGAAGTTCAAGCACAACTTACCTATGCTAATATTCAAGCTTGCAACAGTTAGCTTTTAGAGGCGAGATGAGCACACAACATTTGGGACTATTATCGTCTCCTTATATATTTTGTGGCTTGTCTTCTGATATTATTTCATGATTTAAAATTGAGTGTAATGATACTTGCCTTTAACCCACCAAGACAAGTCTCTCTAAACAAGATATAACATAATAATACGGAAGATAAAGCAAAAGTAATAGTCTGAATATGTAAGGATAAGCACAAAGGAAAGGATATCCGCAATCTAAAACCAACCAAAGACTGGTGTCACATGGACAAGCCTCATTTAACTTGAAAGTAAAATTTGCACAAGTTGCAATGTCTTTGATTCTCAAATAGAATAATAATAGTGAGGCAAAATTTCACAAGATCTCTAGATATGTCCCTGTGATATTGCCTACATAGGAAGAGAGGATTAGATGTTTTGTTAGGCATTTGAGGACGTAGCTCAAGATTGAGACCTAGTCATTAGTCAAAGTAGGCTGGTCTTTCTTGGGTGTTGTTGATCATGCTTACACTATTGAGCAATTACGTCGTGAGTCTCATGGAGTAGTGGTAAGTGGGCTTACTTTGTGGGTAGCTACAGTGGGACATGGTATAGATCTAGATGGCAGTTTGATAGGACCCAACCGAGGTTGCAGCAGGGTCAGTCCAGTTATCTTTTCCAAGCTTTATAATAGGCTTTTGAGGGTAGTCACCAGTCTCAAGATACTTCCAAGTAGGGCAGTCCTCCTTATTCTACCGAGCAGAGGCTGAGGGACAGAGATACAGTGACATTAGGGTAGGCCAGGTCCCCTCAATTAGGAAGTCAGGGATCTAAAATTTCTAAGATAGGTACTATGGGCCGCAATGGGCAACCCCAGGATAATTGAGCTTCTCTAGGTTACTATGATTATGGAGGGCTATATCATTGGTCAAGAGAATTCGTTATGCAAATGTCACGACCCGGACCTAGGGCCTAGATGTGGCATGGCAAATGGGGAACCCAAACAAGCCTTTTAGCATATCATTATATATCTTTGGTCGCGAAAGCAATTGAAAAACATCAAGAGATCATAAAATAAGGGTAAAAGAGCTAAGGGAGTCTTTCATAGCTAAACAAAAACATACAAAGTCAAGAGAGTCGAAGCCCAGAACATCATCACATAACTTGTCCAACAACACCTCTAAACTTAGAATTAAGTGGGGGCCAAGACAACTTTCTGGGCTCATCCTTATATTAGAATTGAGTTGCGGTATTAGGATGACTCCTTTCTGACCAAATGTTTTGTTTTCATTGATGTCTCCGAGAAAGACCACAGCTGCCCAGAAGGGCAACTCTGCAGCGGTAGGTGAGACCAGTTGAGCTCGGGTGACTACTAGGGTTCGTGCCTAGGGTGACCCCAGTATTGCACCCCTGACAGCTAGTTCGGCTACATCGCCAGCTCTCGAGGTTTGAGTACTAGAGCCTCCATCCTCTCAGCTAGGTGCAGAAATTGGGGACATGCGAGAGGCGGTCCAACTATTGACCCGACTGGTAATAGGGCAGGCCCATTAACAGCGCATAGGCGGTGACCAGATGGACTGTCATGATAGTTTGAGGGCTCGTAATTTCCTATCATATAGCCCACCAGAGTTTTTCGGGTCTAGGCCCACAGACGATCCTCATGAGTTTGTCCGACAGATACAACAGACCCTGCGATTGATTGGTGCATCTGAGACAGAGTTAGTTGAGCTGGAATCTTATCGGCTGTACGACGTAGCAGCTAATTGGTATGAGTCGTGGATGCTGTCCAGAGGTGAGGGTGCCCCTCCAGCCATTTGGGGTAAGTTTTTTGAGGCTTTTCTGGCCCACTTTCTACCCTCGAAGGTGAGGCGAGCTAGAGTAGACTAATTCCTGCTGTTAAAGTAGTGGGCAGGCTAGTTAGAGAGTACAACTTGGAGTTCAATTCGTTGGCCAGATATGCATCTACATATGTTGCTAATATGACTGATTGGATGCACTGGTACACAGTAGGGCTGGACCAGTACTATGCTGATAGCTACTTGGTGATGGCAACCCAGACTAGCATGGATATCACCCATATTTAGGCCTACGCCCAGGGCATGGAGGACCGATGCAGGGGGCGCCAGCCTGATAGAGTCGATAACAGGGGCCAGCCCAAGAGGGCCAGATCATCTGGATATTCAAGGGATTTTTGAGGTAGGCAGCCTCAGCAATAGCAGAGCAGATATCCTCCCCACTCAGTATGGGGTACAACCTCACAGTTCACCATTAGGATATCAGAGGGCACAGGTTATTCGGGGGGTAGGCTCGAGTTCCAGAGTTCCAGGTTCACAGTTGGACAGAGGCTCTAGCTGCTAGAAGAGACCACATAGACCGTTGTGTTCTTACTGTGGGAGACAGCACCCTGGGGAGTGCTTCCGCGCCATCGGTGCTTGCTTTACATATGGTCGTCAGGGCTATCAGATGAGGGACTATTCGATTAGAGGTGGTGCAGATGGGTTAGCTCAGCATACTGGGTTAGTCGATGGTCTATCTTTATCCTCGATAGCCATACGCCCTGTGGGGTAAGGTACGCCAGCATCAGCAGGCTAAAGCAGGGGACGTGGTGGAGTTCCTAGGTTTAGCGGTCCTTTGAATCGCACTTATCCATTGACCAGCCGACAGGACTAGGAGGCATCGCCAAATGTTATCATAGGTATATTACTAGTTTATTCTTAAGATGTGTATGCACTGATTGATCCTGGTTCTACATTATCGTATATTTCTCCTTTGGTTGCTAATAAAATAGGGATAGAGTCTAAGCTGATAGAGCCTTTCGAGGTAGCTACAC
Organism: Solanum virginianum; assembly: GCA_000787875.1. Classification (NCBI taxonomy): domain Eukaryota; kingdom Viridiplantae; phylum Streptophyta; class Magnoliopsida; order Solanales; family Solanaceae; genus Solanum; species Solanum virginianum. The sequence continues at coordinate 42,092 of DF362263.1, forward strand.
CTATAGGGGATTCTATTATTGCCTGTCGAGTTTATAGAGACTGCTCGGTATTTATTTGTAGCTGCCGCACTAAGGCTGATCTGGTAGAATTAGATATGACTGAGTTTGATGTGATTATGGGTATGGATTAGCTAACTTCTTGTTATGCTAATGTTGATTGTCAGAATAAGATAGTTCATTTTCAATTTCCAAGGGAACCAGTTATTGAGTGGGCAGGTAATATTGCATCGCCAAGGGATAAATTTATTTCATACCTCAAGGCAAGAAAAATGATCAAAAAAGGTTATCTTTATCATCTGGTTCGTGCATATGATTTAGAGGCAGAGGCACCGACTCTCAGTCAATCCTAGTTTTTAATGAATTCTCAGATGTATTTCCAGAATAAGCTTCTAGGTCTTCCTTCCGAGCGGGAGATAGAGTTTGCTATAGATATGCTGCCAAACACTTAGCCTATCTCTATTCCTCCATACAGAATGGCACCGATAGAATTAAAGAAATTGAAAGAGCAGCTGAGAGAACTATTGGAGAAGGGTTTTATTCGGCCTAGTACGTCACCTTAGGGAGCTCCGGTATTATTTGTAAGGAAGAAAGATGGATCGCTGTGGATGTGCATCGATTATCGGCAGCTAAATAAGGTAACAATAAAGAATAAATACCCCTTCCCCAGGATTGACGATTTGTTTGACCAGGTATAGGGAGCTAAATATTTCTTAAAGATAAACCTGCGGTCGGGTTACCATCAGGTACGAGTATGGGAGGCGGATATTCCTAAGACAGCATTTCAGACCTGGTATGGGCATTATGAATTCAGAGTTATGTCTTTTGGGCTGATGAATGCACCAATCGTATTCATGGATCTTATAAATTGGGTATTCAGACCGTTCTTGGATATGTTCGTGATTGTGTTTATTGATGACATTTTGGTCTATTCTCAGTTAGAAGAGAAGCACGCGGATCATCTGAGGATGGTGCTTGGCACACTTTGGCGCAAGAAATTATATGCTAAATTTTCTAAATACGAATTCTGGCTGTCTTCAGTGGCATTTCTGGGGCATATCATAGGGGCTGATGGCGTCCGGGTGGATTCCCAAAAGATTAAGGCCGTAAAGAATTAGCCTAGGCCTACGATGCCAATAGACGTGCATAGTTTCCTGGGATTAGCTAGTTATTATCGGAGATTTGTGGAGAAATTTACTTCCATTTCAGTGCCTTTGACAAGGCTAACTCAGAAGGGAGTGAAATTCCAGTGGTTTGATGTTTGTGAGCATAGCTTCCAGTTGCTAAAGGAGAAGTTGACTACGGCTCCAGTCCTGACTCTTCCCGAAGGTCCAGATGGGTATGTGATCTATTGTGATGCCTCTGGTGTTGGTTTGGGGTATGTGTTGATGTAACATGGTAGAGTGATAGCTTATTCAGCTCAGGAAACATGAAAAGAATTATCCTATGCATGATTTGGAGTTAGCTGCGGTGATTCATGCCTTGAAGATATAGAGACATTATTTGTATGGGGTTCACATTGATATTTTTACTGATCATAAGAGCCTCTAGTACATCTTTAGACAGAAGAAGCTGAACTTACGGCAGTGAAGGTGGTTAGACATACTGAAAGATTATGATGTGGATATTCTCTACTATCCTGGGAAAGCTACTGTTATGGAAAATGCACTTAGCTGCAAGTCCATGGGTACTTTAATAGATACACCTTTAGAGAGGAAAAAGATGGTCTGCGATATTCATCAGCTGGTTAGTGGGTTAGCTCAGCATACTGGGTTAGTCGATGGTCTATCTTTATCCTCGATAGCCATACGCCCTGTGGGGTAAGGTACGCCAGCATCAGCAGGTATTTGGCGGATTCTAGAGATGTTGAGGTTTCTGTTTGAGGTATGGCTGAATCTTCAGAAGAGATTAAGCAGTGTTAGTATAAGGATCCTATCCTGGCTCAGTACAGAGACACAAACCTTAAAAAGGAAAAGACCCCGTTTCAACTTACCTCCGATGGAACATTATTATTCAGGGGCAGGTTATGTGTACCTGATGTGGTGAGTTTGCGGCGACAGGTTATGGGCGAGGTACATTATGCCCGCTATTCTATTCACCTAGGGTCGACAAAGATATACCATGATCTCAGATGTTTATATTGGTGGGATGGTATAAAAAGGGATATAGCAGAGTTCGTCGCTCAATGTCTGAATTGTCAACAGGTTAAAATTGAGCACCAGAAGCCTGGTGGTCTATTGCAGGAAAAGGAGATACCAACGTGGAAGTGGGAGATCATTAATATGGATTTGATTATAGGTTTACCCCGCACTCCATAAAGGTATGATTCCATTTGGGTTATTGTTGATCGGCTAACGAAATCAGCCCATTTTCTTTTGGTCCAGACTACCTACTCAGCTGAGGATTATGCTAGGCTTTATATCAGGGCCTTCCTCCCGAGTGGGAGATAGAGTTTTCTACCACCTACTCAGCTGAGGATTATGCTAGGCTTTATATCAGGGAAGTTGTACGGCATCATGGTGTTCCCATTTCTATTATCTCCGACAGAGGTGCCCAGTTTGCAGCAAATTTTTAGAAATCATTTCAGGCAGGCTTGGGGACAGAGGTGAGTATCAATACAACATTACATACCCAGTCTGACGGACAGGCCGAGTGCACTATTTAGACATTGGAAGATATGTTATGAACCTGCGTTATTGATTTCAGAGGTAGCTAGGATGATCCTTTGCCACTTATTTAATTTACTTATAATAACAACTACCACTCCTGTATTCAGATGGCACCTTATGAGGCATTGTATGGCAGAAAGTGTAGGTCACTGATCGATTGGTTTGATGTGGGAGAGACTGAGTTAGTTGGCCCAGATGTAATTCAGCAGGTAGTGGATAAGGTGAAACTTATTCAGGAACAGTTATTAGCGGCTCAGAGTCGATAAAAATATTATTGAAGTGATTTAGTAGGCGGTGGATAAGGTGAAACTCATTCGGGAGCGATTGTTAACGACTCAGAGTCGGCAGAAATCCTATGTAGATAATCGCCATCGACATTTAGAGTTTCAGATTGGTGATTGGTCTTTTCATAAAGTGTCACCTATGAAAGGTATTATGAGGTTCGGTAAGAAGGAAAAGCTCAATCTGAGATATATTAGGCCATATTGGATCATCAGGTGAGAAGGTTACAGAATAAGGATGTGACTTCCGTTAAAGTGCTGTGGCGAAACAGCCACTGAGAGAAAATGACCTGGGAAGCTAAAAAGCAGATGAGAAGAAGTATCGTCACCTATTTTCAGTGCGTACAGGTAATTTAATTCTTCGCTTGACTTTATTGCTTGATAAAAAAATTGTTGACCAATAAATATGTTGTTGTGATAATTGAAAAAGGAAACTCCCCCAAATTGTTTGTTTGACTCGTAAGGCTGGTTTAACATTTGAGGAATAATGTTCTAAGGGGCGAGGATGTTAGAACCCATATGTCCTTCATTGGATCAATTAGAAAAAGTTTGGGACCAAAAGTGGAATTTTTGAAAGTTAGAGATCTTGAATTAATTAAGTGGTACCCACATCAAATTGTACTGGATTTTAATTAGAACAAGTATGGTATAGGCCATGTAAACTCAGCCAAAGACTTGCTATATATATATATATATATATATATATATATATATATATATATATATATATATATATATATATATCTTTTTATATATATGTGTGTGATATATATATATATATATATATATATATGAGAGGACCACCTTGTTCCATTTCATTTTTAACACTTAGAAAAAAAAACAAGTTGAAGAACATTTCAAAGAAGGTCTAAGCCAACACAAGGGAAATTTGAAATTCATTTCTACTCTTTCAAAAAATTATTTATTGATGCAAACCTACTATTTTGAGGTCCCTAAGTAGCGCGGAATTGTTGTTGGAGTAATTAATCATCTCTTTTCTCACTTTTGAAAACGCTAGCTCATTTGTGGAGTTGAAGAGAAAAGGTAAGATTTAATATTGTTTTATGTGTTGTAAAGGTTGTAAGTATGTTGTAGTATGTTAAAATGGAGGAAATTCATGAAATATGTAATGTTGGAAGTGAGTTGTGTGTGATAGTGTTTGGAGCCGTATGGGTATGTATGGATTCTGTAGTGCTGTGTTGTGTTGGAACTATGAATTGATGCCTAGTTATTATTTTATAATCATTGTAGGGTGAAGGAATGATTGAAAATCATCCATATGTATATGCTGATGTGCTAACCGAATTTATGAATATTGTTAAATGAGGATAAAGAGAGCTATTATTGTTATATTGCCTTTTAAATTGATTATTGATGTTGCTAGGTTGTTATTATTGTTGATTAATTGGGCCAAGTTGAATTCTCGGGGTGACCTATATTTAGGGGAAATGCTGCCCAAAATTTTGTAGAATTAAGGGCAAAGTTGGAATTTAATGCCCAAAAAAAGTCTTTAGCTAATTGTTTGGCATTTTTATAACTTGTTTGTAGACCTTGGCCTGTCCAAAGTATAAGATGGAATTGGGCTTGCGTTTGGATTATTTTGGAGAGCGTTTGAGGGATGTAAAGCAACCTTCCTTTTCGACATGTCTTAGTTAAAATAGGCTATGATACAAGCCTCGAGTAAACTCTATTCCTATAATCCAAGCATGTGTATGATCCATATTTGTCTCTTAGTATTCTTGTGTTAATGTGTCATAACATTGATTCTTATGTTTTTGGAATTCATAAGTTGCAAAAGGTATGTGAAATTGGATTAGTTTTGAAAGTACTTATTTACTTACAATTCTAAACTACAAACGCCCGTAACTTTTACAGAAAAGCTCGGAATGCTTTGAAAATTTTTGTAGGAGGTGTATGATCTAGTATGAGAATGTTTTCTATAGGTTGGGCTAGTTCAGGTCTCCACTCGTCCATGGATCCTGCAACACCCTTTATGTAATTTCTGTAACTTTTAAAATAATATGTAATAATTGTCTTCCAATTTCAAATATGGCTACTTTACTTATCTTTTGGATTTATGACAATGATTTTATGCATATGATTACTCACTACTCTGCTCATGCCTACTATGATATCATTGCCGGTTCCTGGGCCGGTTGGTTGTCGTGCGTATTATGATATACTCTGGTGTTATGTTGTGTTTGGCGGACCGAGCTTCACCCAAGGGCCGGGTTCCACTTTTGCTTGGCGTTATGCTGTGATTGGGCTTTCTACTGTGTTTGGCACTATGCTATTTTGTGATATGTGATGGGGATTCAGAGATTTGCAACTTTCTAGTGTTATGCTATGTTATGGCGCCATTGAAGGGCGGGCGACTATAGTTCCTGTGCCCTATGCATGATTGCTATTTTGAAAGCAAAAAATTTTGATATTTTTGGATATGTATTTACCTTCCATACTTTGGTTTTGATTTTTACTCAGATTTATGTTTTGTACATTCTGCTTTGCATATTCAGTACGTATTTTGTATTGACCCCCTCTTCTTCGGGGGCTGCATTTTATGCCCGCAGGTACTGACGTACGGTTTTGTGACCCACCAGTTTAGGATACCCTTCTGTTATTTGGAGTGCTCCCCCTACTTCAGAGCCCACTTTTTGTATATATATATATACACTTTCGTTCGTTGCATTGTATTATTTATTCAAGGGTACAATAGGGCCCTGTCCCGTCCTATGATTCTGTCAGTCTGTTTAGAGGTTTGTGGACATATATGTGTGTGGGTTGTACCTAGTTTGTTCAATGAGATTTGCGTGGTGTGTATGTTGGGCGGCTTTTTACTTGCCATGGCGGCCTTGTCGGCCCGTATATGTATATATGTTATTCTGTTGACTCTGTCTAGTATTTGTTGGCATTTTCTGAATGTAGGATTATTTTTGGATAGTTTGTAAAACAAAGGAAACTCTGCCATTTTTTAAAAATATAAGCCACCTGTTTGTAACTCGGCTTTGTGATTGTGTTTGGGTGCCCAATCCGAGCACTAGTCACGACCCACGGTGTTGGGTTGTGACATTAGGTTGGAAGAGTTTGGTGATGATGGTGTTGTTGTTATTGATAGGTCTAAATCTTCATTGGTTAATGAGATGATAACAGAACAAAATCGTGACTCCTCCTTCCTTCAATTGAAGGCCTTGGTTAAAGAGGGCAAAGTAGAGGTTTTTTCCAAGGGGGAGATGGTGCCCTTAGGTACCAAGGTAGGTTGTGTGTGCCTTGTGTTGATGGTTTGAGGGAGAAATCCTTGATGAGGTCCATAATTCTTCTTATTTTATCCACCCGGTTCCACCAAAATGTATAAAGATTTAAGAGATATATATTGGTGGGGAGGCATAAAGAGGGACATTGCCAAATTCATTTTCGATTTCCATAGTTGTCAACAAGTCAAAGACGAGTATCAAAGGCCAGGTGGCCTAACCCAAGACATAGAGATTCCTACTTGGAA
>DF362262.1:6905-17883 GCA_000787875.1 Solanum virginianum
TCTCTATTGTGTTAGATCGAGGTTCGGTGTTCACCTCTTACTTTTGGAAGGCATTGCAGCATGGTTTAGGTACACGATTAGACATGAGCTCAGTATTTCATCCCCGAACTGTTGGCCAGTCCGAGCGGACTATTCAGGTATTGGAAGACATGCTTAGGGCATGTATGATTGATTGAGTGTTGATACAAAGAGGGAGGGTTATAGCCTATGCTTTACGAAAACTAAAGGTTCACAAGAGAAATTACCTTACCCATGATCTTGAGTTGGCTGCAATAGTATTTATGTTGAAATTGTTGGTGCTCGATGGGATCAAACACTTGCCCTTAGTAGAGTTTGCATATAGTAACAGTTATCACTCTAGCATTCAGATGGCACCTGAGGCATTGTATGGACGTAGGTGTCGATCACATATCGGGTGGCTCGAATCAGTTGTCGTTGATGCATTAGGCACTAATTTGCTCAGAGATGTTATGAAGCAGGTACACCTGATCCAGAGTCGATTGCTGAGAATCTAGAGTTGGCAGAAGAGCTATCCTGATAAGAGAGTTAGTCCCTTGGAGTTTATTGCAGGCGATCACGTATGGTTGAAGGTTTTACCTATGAAAGGTGTGATGGGGTTCAGAAACAAGGGTAAGCTTAACTCGAGGTTTATTGGCCCATTTGACATTTTGATAAGAGTAGGCGAAGTGGCTTATGAGTTAGCCTTACCACCTAGATTATCAAGTAGGTGATTGGGTTCGTTTGATCTTGGAAGAAGCTCATTGTGCTAAGTACTCCATTCATCTAGGTGTGGCAAAAATGTTTCATGACCTAAAGCAACATTATTGGTGGTATGAGATAAAAAGGGACATTGTAGAGTTTGTGTCTAAGTGTCTGAATTGCCAGCAGGTTAAGGCTGAGTATCAAAAACCAAGAGGTCCGATACAGAGGATGCCTATTCTCGAGTGGAAGTGGAAATAGGCACAAGGAAAGAGCAATTTGAGACTAAATTGGGTAATGATCATTTTAAAACGTGATGGAGAGAGGATGCCTATTCTCGAGTGGAAGTGAGAGCGCATTACTATGGATTTTGTGATTGAATTACCCATGACATTGGGTAAGTTTGACTTAGTTTGGGTGATTATAGACAGGTTGACCAAATCCACTCACTTCATCCTGGTGAAAACTAACCACAGTGTGGAACAGCTAGCTAAAATCTACATACATGAGATTGTTAGATTACATGGGTGCCTATCTCTATTGTGTCAGATTGAGGTTCGGTGTTCACCTCTCATTTTGAAAGGCATTGCAGCATGGTTTAGGTACACGATTATATGAGCTCAACATTTCATCCCCAGATCGATGGTCAGTCCGAGCGGACTATTCAGGTGTTGGAAGACATGCTTAGGGCCTATGTGATTGATTTTGGTGCTCTGTGGATCAAACACTTGCCCTTAGCGGAGTTTGCATATAATAACAATTATCACTCTAGCATTTAGATGGCACTTAAGGCATTGTACGGGCGTAGGTATCGATCACCTATTGGGTGGTTCGACTCAGTTACTGTTGATGCATTAGGCACTGATTTACTCAGAGATGTTATGGAGCAGGTACGCCTGATCCAGAGTTGACTGTTGACAGCCCAGAGTCAGCAGAAGAGCTATCCTGATAAAAGAGTTCGTCCCTTGGAGTTTATGGCAGGCGATCACATATGTTTGAAGGTTTCACCCATGAAAGGTGTGATGGGGTTCAGAAAGAAGGGTAAGCTTAGCCCGAGGTTTATTGGCCCATTTGAGATTTTGAGAAGAGTAGGCAAAGTGGCTTATGAGTTAGCCTTACCACTTAGATTGTCAACTGTCCATCCAGTATCTATGTCTCTATGCTTCAAAAATACATACTAGACAAATCTCATGTTATTTCTTATGATGACATAGAGTTAGGCCCAGATTTAACGTATGACGAGGAGCCAATAGACATTCTAGATAGACAGGTTCTAGACTTAGGACTAAGAAAATCAGTTCAATTAAGGTTTAGTGGCGACATCGGCCTGCTGAGGAGGCAACTTGAGAGATAAAGTTCGACATGCATTACCAAATATCCTCATCTTTTCGGAATATCAGCTATGTTCTTTCATCCATATGTTCGAGGAAGAACATGATTTTAGTGGTAGAAAATGTAATAATCAAAAAAAATATTATAATAATAATAGTGATATTAATAAAAGTAATGCTATATATTTTATCTTCCATTAAGAAAAATAAATATATTTTATCCACCATTATTGTGGATGTATTTATTAATATTATCATTATAACAACTTTGTAAATGCTTTTCAATTTAGCCGACAAATGGAAAGAGCCTTTTTGCTCCATTTGTCCACTTAAATACTATTATCTCTATTCTATGTTTCACTTGTCCATTTAAATATCATTATCACTATCTTGCACTAAGAAATAATTGAACCACTCAATATTTTTTTGATACCCCAGTAGTTGAGCAAGTGACATTAGAGTCTCTATATAAGAGGCTCATTTTCCAGATAGAGGGATGAACAGCGAACAAGAGAAAAAAATATATGAATTTGTTTAAATTCCATGGTTTGGCATAGGTGTTTAGCAAGAAAGAAAATTGAAAGAGAAAATCTTGTGTCCGGAGAATTATCACTTTAGTAGTAGAATTCAAGATTTGTCCATTCGGTAAATTGTTCGAAGTGCAGTTCCAACACTAAGGTTGGTTTGCCTATTCTTCTTTGAGATTGGGATTAAGTTATTGAATATCCTTATGTTATAATCTATGGAATGAAATTGTAAACGTGTTTATTATAAAATGCAGTACACATGTCTAGTACTACAATAACGTAAGTTCAAATAAATTATATATAATTTCATACAAGGCAGTGCTAGCCTTTTCCTTGTTGACTTTTCAAATAGAGTAATAATTATGAATATAATATTAACTTTAATACATTAAGTTGTCTGCTTGAATTTTCTTCTATAATCATTTATTTTTAATTTATTCTAGCCCCAAATCTCTTCATTTTCGTGTCAACTTAATTCTACAAGTTAATTGCACTATCTAGTACAACTCACAAAAATTATGATCGAAAAGGATGAATAGAAGTATTAATTATGAGACAAATGATGACCGAAAATATGTACTTTCAGCATAACCTTGGACATAAAATTGAGAATTGAGACTAAATTGGGTAATGATCATTTTAAAACGTGATGGAGAATTTTAAAGAGAGCAATATCCCAATATGTAGAGGATGAATATATGATTGCTAACTTGGAGAACATTGATAATTATTGTACTTATTGAGAGACATATTGCTTCTATAATCATGTCTTGATTGCATGCATCCTCATACTACATGTCATGATATTTTAGGAAGTTGTGAATACTGACTCGTATCATGAGTCCTTGACCACACTCACTTAGGTGGCAAGGTATTTGATACACTGTGATTCGTATCATTAGTCCTTGACCAAGCTCACTTAGGTGGCAAAGTAGTTGATACAAAGAGATTATTATCATAAGTCCTTGACCACATATATTGAGATTATATATGGCAGGTTGTGCGACAGTCTTGATTCCACCTTGCATATACCATATCATTATATTACTTATGGTAATTTTGAATTAGCTTAATTGAAATTATATGTTTACTTTATTCACATTGTTCTATATAAATTGGCGACACCAATGCAGGACTGATTTTTCTGTTGCAGGTGGAAACGTTCCTAAATTATTCTATAGTTTATTCAATTTTAAATTCCCAGTCGATTAAACTTGCTGGGTACATATTATGTGTACTCACCCCTACTTCTTTCTCCTCGTAAATTATCGTTAGGAGTACCCATGTGGTAGTTATTTTGCTCATTCGGTTGGTTCATACCATATCTAGTGGTGAGACTTAGAGGTTCGAGTTGCCATTGGATTCTATCTTAGTTATTAAGTTTTTATCTCTATTCGAAGACTGAGATGTACTTATTTCATTAGTACTTATGTATTTAGATGCTCTTTACACTTATTATTCGAAGATTGAGATGTATCTATTTCATCAGTACTTATGTATTTAGATGCTTTTTACACTCGTGACACCATGTTCTGGAATATGGATTTATCTATTAAGTTTTTCTGTTTTAAATGTATTTTGTCTTCGGGTTTGGCAATTTATTAGCTCCGCTGTCGTGTCCTATTTTGGGTTGTGACAAATTGATATCACTATAGTAAGGAATTTTATATCGTGTAGGCATGAGTATAATACTCAATAACAAAAACTTCTACGCATACAAAAGAAATATCCTCTTTTTATTTTCACCTTACTAAAAGTATCGCTCACACTCTATTTTTCTTCAACAAACTATTTTCTTATATAGTGTATGGTATACCTCACAGAAAAAATATTCAATGAATTTTTCTTTGCTCTCTGTATTTATTGGTGTGTTTAATGAGAGAGTCAAAGCTCTCTATTTATAACGGAGGAAATGTTCTCCACCTCCTCTCTTGACCAATCAGAAAAAAAAGATGGTTGGCAGACACTTTTTGCATTTTGCAATTTGCAAATTGCATTCCGTAATCAATTTCTCCCTTTAATTTTAATTGATAGGAAATGAGTGTGGACCCCATTAATCAAACAAATTCGTGAATGTTTGGCTCAAAACGAACAATATCATACTAATGTGGAGTTAGACTGACGGTATGTGCGGTCCTTACAAGTGGTATCACAGCCCACATTCGGAGGGTAGGAGCGATGGACCGACATGTACAGAGTCACCGGTGTGCCAACAGGATCGGAGGATATTCTCTAGGCTAATGTAGTGGAGGTCTGCGGTAATGCCTTGTGTCGAAAGCCTTCCCGACAAGAAAAAAATTGATCAGATGATGGGTACCACGAATTCTTGCGGTGGTGCAAGATGGTGGTAGATCATAAATAGATAATCGTTGGAGGGGAGGTTACAAACTTTATGGTCCTTGATTTGAGGGGAGGTTTGTTGGGAGTGCAAAGAGAGGAAAATGAAGCTAAATAAATAGGTTCAACTCAACCTAGTATGAGGCCTTTTGAAGGTGTCCAAAAATAAATCCGTAAGGGCTTGTCCCAAAGCGAACAGTAATCATACTGATACGGGATTGGAGTGTGAGTATGCACGGTCCCTACACATTTTTGTAGGAATTCATGGATTGTAAAATATAAGCAATTTAACACGAAATTTTATGAATGATTGAGGATCATAGAGTTATATAAATTTAACATAAATTTATGAATGATTCAGGATCGTATAGTTATATAATTTTCACGTAAATTTATTACTATAATAATTCAGTCAAAAATACATATATGTGGGAGCCATAAAATTTGGTTTTGAATTGAGTGAACTTTTATTTGTTCTTAATAAAAATGTCTTTTCTCTCTCTTTTTCTTTATTGATTTTCTTCAATTTTATGGACTACTTTTAATTTCACTCTCCGTCACAATAGGCAGTGGAGAGTTGTAACTAAAATCAACCTTCCATATTTGTCCAATTCTATTCCATATTTATTCTTTCCTTTTCAGTTTGTAAGAAAAATCACTTTATTATATAAAAATTAATTTAATCACATAAAAATTTAAAAATTATTTTAGACTACAAATTTTAAAAATATCTTCATTTTTTTTCTTAAAAATCATGTCAAATCAAAAAATATTATATAAAATATGGCAAAGAAATAATTATTAAACCATGTAAGTGTATCCATGTGGCCAGATTTTATATATTTTTTCACTTAGTACACGTAATATTATTCTCGTGATGATTTCATAGATATACTCTCTGTTCTAAATTAATCGTAATTTTTAAATTTCTTTCAATGTTTAAAATATTTAAATTGTTCAAAATTTAAGATGAATGTTTGAAACTTTTTTCATATTTGTCCCTTCATTTATTGAATTTTTAGTTTTTTTAAGAGATAAATTATACACATATTTATAATTTTACAAAGGACAATAGTAAAATATGCTAAAAAAATTTACAAATCTCATACTTTAAAACGTTAATTCCTTTTTATACTAACTATTTCCTAACTTACTAAAAATTTCATATTTATTAGGCGTTTTGACACCTCAAAATTAATTTGCTGCATGTCGGGCTGAATTGAAAAATTAAATTCAATCACTCATTCAAAAACCTCTGAAAAATACTTGCAAGAATACAATTGATAGCTGACATAAGCTTTATGTTTAAAATTAATGATACGATTAGTGAACTTCTCTCTGAGAAACACTGAAAATTTTACAGAGATGTTTTTCGAATGTGATCAACAAGGCTTGCATTTGTTTTCCGATCTGGTATCAATTGAAGTCCTCTATTTGCAACACATCTCCGTGCACACTTGTGTTGCATCTATTGCAGGATCAACAAGGCTTGCATATGATATCAATTGAAATCCTCTATTTGCAAGGATAAGAATGCAAGCCTGTTTTCCCAGATGTGAGAGGGATCGAGTAAGAATATCGTCAAAAATTATTTGCAGGATCACGACTGCTAAAGACACCTGGACGCCTTGTTGATACACTAGTTCAGAAAAAATTTAAACTAGATACCCGCAACAAGAGTTTTGTCAAAACTCCTTTGTTCCATTGATTGCCAACAGAATAACAAAATTGTTACCTAACGTAAGTTTTATGATTTTTTTTTGCCTAGTATATACTTGATATTTAAAATTAGGTGCTTGATCTGGGTAGTTGATATTTGATTAAGGATTTTTTTTTGTTTTTTAGAATGATACTCATCGTTGGAATATGAACTTTAGGTACTTGATACTTTAAGAAAGAGTTTTTTGTGCTTATCAAACTACTAATAATTGATAACTGACATAAAATTTATGTTTGTTGTCTATTAGATACTTTATAACGACCTGGCTCAATACTGTGATAACTGACATAAGATTTATGTTTGTTGTCTATTAGATACTTTATAACGACCTGGCTCAATACTGTGATAACTGACATAAGATTTATGTTTGTTGTCTATTAGATACTTTATAACGACCTGGCTCAATACTGTAAAGTATTGCCCGCTCTTGAGCCCAGCCCATCACAGATTTACCTCTTTGGACTCACCCCCAAAGGTGTCTCACAGTATATAAACCAGTTCTTTACTTATATATCCAGCATCTCTCCTGTGTTTTGCCGATGTGGGATATGTCATCTCAAGATAGGTTGTTACATATATCCCCTCTATGGACTGAATGTTCTTGCTGAGATTTGCTCCACCACATTAGATTCGCCTAGACTCAGCATTGAGGTTTATCTCGCCTCATCGAAATTCGCCTAAACTCAGTTGAACTCTAGCCCTACATCGACAAGGCTGGCAGAGGAGTGGCTTTGATACCATCTGTAACGACCTGGCCTAAAACTGTGAAGTATTGTTTGCTCTTGCAACTAGTCCATCACGAATTTGTCCCTTTGGGGACACCAGAAAGACACCTCACAGTATATAGACCAGTACTTTACTTATATACTCAGCATCTCTCATGTGTTTTGTCAATGTGGAACATCTCATCTAAAGATGAATTATTACATACTTGATACTTAAACTATATGCTTAATCTGAATAGTTGATATTTGATTAAGTATTTTCGTATTTTCATATTTTTTAAAATGATACTCATCATTGAAATTAGAGCTTTAGGTATTTGATAATTTAAGAAGAAACGTTTGTTCTTATCAAACTACTAATAATTAACATCCGACATAAATTTTATGTTTTTTGTCTTGTAGATATTTGATACTTAAAATTTAAGTGTTTAATTTAAATAGTTAATACTTAATTAAAAATTTCCTTATTTTCTAGAATGATACTCATCGTTCAAATCAAAATGCAAACTGCTATGAAAAATAGATGAAAAATGAAAAACACTAAACTTTGGCAAGGAACTGAACCCCTTTCAATTTCTTCCCTTTTATTTAATTTAAAAATAATGATAAAAAAATTTTAAAATTAAAATTAATCATAAAAAAGTTAATTAGACGATTAAAAAAATTAATCATGAAAATCATATAGATATTAATTACCATACTTAGAAACTAGATTTTGATGGTAATTAAAATACTTAGAAACTAGATTTTGAGGGAGAAATTGAAGAGTTTTCAATTTAAAAAATAATTCACAAAAATTGATTCGCGGAAAGAAAAAACAATTAGATATTCTAAAAAAATAATTTTTATAAAGATACTTTCACATACGTATCTTAATTTTATATTTATTTCTTAATTTGTAAAGGAAATATTTTTAAAAAAATTTCCTTTTTTGTTTAGTTTGAAAATAATGATAAAAAATTTAAAATTTAAAATTAAAATTAATAATAAAAAAATTAATTAAATAACTAAAAAAATTATGTAAATATTAATTAGAATAATTAAATTAAGAGATAATTTATAAAGAAATAATAATCTAGGTATCTATAAGTGGGAGAAAGAAAGTAAAAATTTTAAAAATTGTAATATTTTAAGATGGTAGAAATTGTTTAAAAAAATGATTAAATATATTATGTATTTATATTAAATTTTTTTAAATTTTATCTTTATATATATATATATATATATATATCAGTCATAAGATGCCAGATGTTTCTTTCATTGGAAATAAGATTTGTTGCGAGTAAATGAAGTAAGATGAGTCATAATAATTACAGTTTGCAGTCCCTTCCATGTATTAAAAATTGACACGTAACAACACAAATCTAATCAAATTCAGCTCAACAGAGACTATATGACGGGATAAGGCGAGTTATACTAGAAGTTAGAACAAGTAATTATCCCTTCATACAAAAACTTTTCGTATCTGTTTTGAGTATTCTAATGAAATATTAAATGCAGGATCCTTAATATATTACAGAGTATTAAAACACAACAATTCAGATGTTATTACATACAAAACCTTAGTACATACTAGGAAAAAGAAGTAGCGTGTAGAAGTAAATATTTAAGATGAGGCATATCAATTTAGTTCATGCTGCTTGACCCTGATTACGAGCCTTCTCCTTCTCTTCCACTTCACTTCCTTGTTTTGTTTCATACTCTATTATTTTAATCAATAAAATCAGTAAATTAGTATATACATGAACCAAGAGGAAAACATATAATTAATTAAAGCATACCAGGGGCTTTGCCTTGCTTAATGTTTTCCTCATCCTCTTTGTTTCCACCATAGATGCCTCCAAAACCTTCTTCATCTGACCTTGTTGCGTATGCATGTCCATAGCTGCTCGACATTGTGTCCCTTCAATCCAATTATAAATAGATACATGTTATTCAACAAAAGATGGACCATACTGTGAAAAATGTCACAAGTAGATTTTCTGAAAAATGATAGATTTTCTTAGATTATCATATAGATAATTATCTTGAAGAAATATCTAAATATTTTAAAGTATTGAGATAAAGTTACTAGAATTCTTGAAGATATTTAATAGATGATAATCATAATATAATCTAGATTCTTGTTAAATATCTAGAACATAGATTTTTTTTGTTGATGTATCTAGTGATGACTTTAGGCATTTGTAACCGACCAAAAATTAAATCCAATTCAAATAGAAAAAGCTTTCTTCCTCTTGTATAGTTAAATCTTTCCATCTTAATTAACAATCCTAGAAGATCTCCTCAATTATACTTTTCTTCAGCCATAGTATATTACTAGAATTAGAACCAAATTAACATGGACTGACCCAAAAAGCATATCTAGAATTTTAAAGAGTTAGCTATAAACGTTTATCTGGTCAATCCCACCATCAGGGTGGCTAAATTAACTCATAATAGCATGCTCTGTTTATAAAAAAAAATACAACTTCATTAGATAGAGGCAGAGATGTAGTACTAAACTAGATCTCTGCTTCTAACAAGATAATGAAACTCACAGAGATTTGTCTTGTTCAGGTTTCTTAGTCTGATCCATGTTGTTGTTGTCCTGTTGGGTAGCCGAGGTTACGATTTGTCGGAATCTAATCTCACCTGCGGATGAATTTCGAGCGATACGATATGGCAAAGGATTTGACAAAACAGAGGGTGGTGGTTGTGCTCGGTTTGCTAATCTTATGGCATTAATCATCTTCAACTTCGACTCTTCATCGTCCCCTTCATATCAAATAATATAAAAGGACAAGTATGGCTTTTCCGGAACAAGTGTAGCTCCTACAAGTCGCCACACAAGTTTATTTATTTCTTCTAAGGGACACGTCTAGACTTATCTTTGAGGATTAAAATATTTCACCTACTGTCCACATTTTATTTTTTCTTTTTTTGCTTTTCAGATAACGCCACCATATCACCCTTAAATTTTCTTTCATTTGAGGTGCTTGTTTAACCTAGGTTTAGGGATATTTTAGAGTTTTCATTTACTTTTAGTATTCTTATTCTTATATATTAGTGTTATTTAGGTTGTACTTTATTTTTTATAGTTAAAAAAATCTTGATCTAATTAGTTGTTTCAGAAATATTTTTGGCATTTAACATTTTTACATGTTATTACCTTTTGTACCTTCTGAATGAAAGATTGAACTATCTTATTTAATTCATTAAATTACCTTTCATATTTCTACTTATTTTACATTGTTGTGGTTATCCATCAGTTCACTCTTTTACAATTTTTCATAACACTTTTTTTTCATAAATGAGTACTTTTTCCTGATCAGTTTATGTAAATTTTTTGTATTGGTAAATTTATCCCCTGTTTTTTTCTTTTTCTTTTTTCAATTTGATTTTTTTATGTTGTCACTATTATTTAGGTTTAAACTTGTGTTAATTTATAATTTGATGATATTTTTATTTTTTTCATTTGGTGATGTTTTGATTTTTTTCATGAAATATCTTGCTTCTTCCTTTTGTCTAAAATTTTTGGCTGATTGGTGATATATTATTGTGCTTCTGTTTGTGTGTTCCCTTTTTTTTATTTTCATGGTTTAATGTTAAAATTTATATTTGAATTTTGAGTTTGTTATGTTAGATTCAACATCTGAA
>DF362262.1:17959-35418 GCA_000787875.1 Solanum virginianum
ATCTGAACTTGCACCAGAGGTGTTTGTGAAATTGTCCATGTGATCAGAATGTCACGGGTTCAAGCCTTGAAAACAGTCTCTGGCAGAAATACAAGGTAAGGTTGTGTCCTATAGACCTTTGTGGTCGGGCCCTTCCCCAAACCCTGCGCATAGCGGGAGCTTAGTGCACCGGGCTCGCCCTTTTTTTATTTATTAGAAAATTTTAACTTCATTGATTTTGACTGTCCAAAAATCTTTTCGACACATACTATTCTGTTTTGACATTAACTTTAATAAATTTGTAGATTTACCAAAAGCATAAACATTGTTCTGTAGCTTAGTTAACAACTTGCCCTTTTAGACTTTGTTTAAACGTTTAATTTGATTCCTTGGAGTAAATATTTTGCTTATGGTATTTACTTGTGGAAGAAGATGGAAACAAAGGGATGCTTGAGAAAGTTATAAAGTCTTTCAATTTGTCTATACCTCCCCGTAAACTTCAAAACAAGGATCCAAAATATGTGCTTCAATCTGTTATGAGTCGTTGGCTTCCATTGTCAGATACAATATTGTCAATGGCTGTCAAACACATGCTTGATCCTATATCTACTTGGTCTTTTCGTGTATCTCGGCTGCTTTCAAAGAGAGAATGATATAGGTGCCGACCCTAAGGTGCTTGTTGAAGCTGAACTTGTCAGGAAAGTTGTGCACTCCTGCGATTCTTACCCTGATGCATATTCCATCAAAAATGCTTCCGCGTGGAGAGATTATCGATGGAAGTGGAATGGTGATCTGTTGAATGTTTCCTTGCATTTGCTAGAATCTTTAGTAGGGTTCTTCATGCTGGATAGAAAGTTTTTGTGCTTTCCGCACTTTATGATCCACTAAAGGAAGAATCACTGCAGAAGCATATGCAAGAAGCTGAGTTGCACTGTGTATTTAATGATGGGTCAATAGTTGAAACCAGCGACATCAGCAAAGGCTGTGAAGAAGTTTGAATGCAAGAAGAAGAAGAAGAATGTCTGAAGAATTGATTGAAGAAGAAGAAATGTACTCCTTCTCTTGTTTTGTATACAGCAAATGAGAGTATATATGTACAGATTAAAATGTGGACCATACTTCCTACTATATACCTCTCTTCCATGAGATTACTACCCTAACTAACTTTTATTAATTAACAGCAACTATTAACTAACTCTAACAGCTACTAACTAATACTAACAGCAACTAACTGCAGCTAATACTAGTCATTACTACTAATAACTCCAATACTCCCCCTCGAGCTGGAACTATTGAAAAGGTTCAATAGCCCAAGCTTGCCTAACAGAAAATCATGTTGAGTTCTTCCCAAAGCCTTGGTAAGAAGATCTGCTTGCTGATCCTTGGTGCTGATGTAGATAGTTTTTATAAGGCTTTTTTGGATCTTTTCTCAAATGAAATGGCAGTCTATCTCTATGTGTTTTGTACGTTCATGGAACACTGGATTGG
The DNA here is from genome assembly GCA_000787875.1 of Solanum virginianum. Taxonomy (NCBI): domain Eukaryota; kingdom Viridiplantae; phylum Streptophyta; class Magnoliopsida; order Solanales; family Solanaceae; genus Solanum; species Solanum virginianum. Next base: position 19,427 of record DF362262.1, read on the forward strand.
AAACAATTTGCAATGCTAATTTGCTATCACAATAGATGAAAGATGGTTCTATTAAATGCACACCTAATTCCTTGAAAAGGCTGGTGACCCATACCACTTCAGCTGTTAAAGCAACTAAGCTTCTGTATTCTGCTTCTGTGGAACTTCTGGATATTGTGTGTTGTTTTTTAGATTTCCAAGAGATAAGTGAATCACCAAGCTTAAGAACAAAACCAGTAACTGATCTTCTTGTACTTGGACAAGCAGTCCAGTCTGCATCACAGTAGCCATTCAACTGAAACTTCTTATTAGAGCTCATAAGTAACCCCGTTCATGGTTCCAGTTTGACATACTTGATGACCTTCAATGCAGCATTCCAGTGTGAAACTTTAGGCTTTTGCATGAATTGACTCAGTGACTGAACTGCAAAGGCTATGTCTGGTCTTGTAATAGTCAGATAGAGTAGTTTGCCAACCAATCTTTGATACATTAGTATGTCCTCATATAAGATGTCTGGATCAAATTCAACTCTGGTCAATTTCTGACTACACTCTAGTAGTGTCATATTAGGCTTGGCATTCCCTAAACCTGCCTCAACTATTATCTCTAGTTTGGTTACATTCCAGTGGTGTCATGTTAGGTTTGGCAGTCCCTAAACCTGCTTTAGCTATCAGCTCCAGTGCATACTTCCTTTGATTCATCACAATTCCTGCATTAGACCTCATAAATTCAATACCCAAGAAATACTTGAGTTCACCCAAGTCCTTGATTTTGAAGTGGCTGTGTAGAGTATGTTTGGTTTCTTCTATCAATCCTGCATCATTCCCTGTGATCAACAGATCATCAACATACACCAAGACTATCACCAATCCATCACCCCTTCTTTTTGTGAATAAGGAGTAATCCAGATGACTTTGTGAATAGCTTGAGCTTAGCAATGCCTCTCTCAGCTTGGCATTCCACTGTCTTGAAGCCTGTTTGAGTCCATATAAGGATTTCACCAACTTGCATACCAGATTCTGGTTCTTTTCAGCACTGTAGAATCCTTTGGGTAGCTCTATATATACCTCTTCAAGTAAGTCCCCTAGTAGGAATGCATTAAAAACATCCATTTGAAAAATGTTCCAGTTTTGAGTGGCAGCCAATGCTATGATGGATCTAACTGTTGTCATCTTGACCACTGGAGAAAAGGTCTATTGATAGTCAATCCCTTCAATTTGGTTGTATCCCTTGGCCACTAGCCTGGCTTTAAACCTGTCAATCTGACCGTTAGCTTGATACTTGATCTTAAATACCCATTTACAGCCAACAATATTCTTCCCTTCAGGTAGCTCAACTATTTCCCAGGTGTCATTATCTTCCAGGGCCTTCACTTCCTATTGCATATAATGTATCCACCTCTTGTCTTTGACAGCTTCCTCAAAGCTCTTTGGCTCAATATCTGTGGAAAACATAGATAAGTAGGCTTTGTACTTACAAGATACATTGTCATAAGACACATAGTTGCTTTGAGAGTGACAATGAGACTTGGAAGTTTGAGTCACATAGTCTCTCATCCAAATGGGAGGATGAGGAGTTCTAGTGGATTTTCTGACCAGGACTTCCTCATTCCTTGTAGGCAACAAGTCAGTCACAACAGGTTCTGCATTGGAAATAACCTCAGGTTCTGGGAGAACATCATTCATAACCATAGGATCATCATCCAAATGTGCAGCATCTGTAGAAATAGGTACAGGTAGCTCTCTATTTTCATCACACACAGGAAAGTCATCTGATATTGCAATTGGCTCAGTAGGAAATAGTGGTTGCTGTCTGTTGAGTACCTGTTTGAATGGAAACATGTTTTCCTTGAATATAACATCCCTGCTAGTAATAAGCTTTCTTTGAGATAAGGAATATAGTAGATATACTTTCTGAGTTGGTGAATATCCCATCAGCACACAAGCTTCAGCTCTAGGAGAAAATTTGTCTTGCTTGAGCACCTTGGTTGCATAGCACAAGCAACCTATAGTTCTCAAGTGATTAATATTTTCCTTATGTCCATGAAACTATTCATAAGGAGATTTGCCTTTCAGAATTGGAATAGGTAGTCTGTTTATCAAATATACAGCAGACAACACACATTCACCCCAAAATCTTATAGGAATATTGCCCTGAAATCTGACAGCTCTAGCCACCTCAAGAATGTGCCTATGTTTTCTTTCAACTACTTCATTTTGTTGTGGAGTGTATGGACAACTACTTTCATGAATGATACCAAGAGATTTCAACATATTATAGCACTCAATGTTAAAGAATTCAATCTCATTATCAGTCCTTATTCTTTTGACATGCTTGTTGAACTGAGTTTTCACAAGTATTAAGAAGGATTTCAATACTCTAAACACATCACTTTTCAATTTCAACAGATACACCCAACACATTCTTGAATGATCATCAACTATTGTCAGAAAAGGTCTGAAACCATTATGAGTAGCAACTTTGTAAGGACCCCATACATCTAAATGAATCAAGTCAAAAACAACTAGTGCCCTAGACTTCCTCAAATGAAAAGGTAATTTAGTTTGTTTGGCAAGTGGACAAATAGAACACTTATTACAGTCATCACTGTCACTAAAATTCTTATCTATGAGCAAATGTTGTAACACTTTTGCAGAAGGATGGCCTAATCTACTGTGCCACAGTATCCTGTCCCTGTCTGTGCTAGAGTCTTGTGTCATCAACACTATGTGATTGTCTTTGTTTTCTTCATATTGCAATGTAGCAGGTAGGTAGTATAGACCATCAACTTTCTTAACAATCCCATTCACCTTTCCATTGGAGAGGTCCTGAAGCACAAAAAACTCAGGGAAAAAGTTAACTGAGCAATTCAATTATCTTGTTAACTTAGACACTGAAAGTAAATTGTGCTTGAATGTAGGCACCACCAACACATCATCTAACACCCTTCCATCAACTGTGCTACAACAACCAGTGTGTGAAACTTGTGCAACCTCACCATTGGGTAAATGCACTCTCTTATCTACACAACTAGATACATGACAAAGCTTATTCAGTTTGTATGTCATATGACATGTAGCACCTGAATCAACTATCCAATTTCTCTTTCTTTTTCCAACCTTGACCTGTGTGTTATCATTATTCACAGACAAAGCATTGGATATGATGATCATACCTGCCATATTAGTCATGCTGTGTAGTGTCTTGTCAGAGCTGCACCTGCTTTATCTCTTTCCAACATATATAAAATCCTGTTGTATTGGCTTGGAGTGAAAGTTGGTTGTGCATGCAGGGAACCAGAACTCTACCAGAAATACCAAAACCAGAACCAGAGTTCTTTCCTTTCATCATAGAGGCAACAGGAGCAAAATCATCCACAAGTTCCATCTCATTTTTTGCAGTATTTACATGGTTTACAACATCTTGATGCCTACTACTCTGCATCAGATTTGCTGGTACTCCTAATTTCTTCTTAAATTTCCAGTCAGGAGGATATCCATTTAGCTTATAACACTCCTCCCGGCATGACCTTGAATCTTACAGTAGTCACAAATTTGATTCCAATTCTTCCTCCTAGACTGAAATTTCTTAGGAAAATTTCCTTTTCCTGCATACAAAGCTATCTGTTCTGCCATATTGCTTCCTGTGTATGAGCTAGCAGTTGTCTTTTGGCTTTCATCTGTCATAATCATTGCATAAGCCTTGCCAACACTAGGCAAAGGACTTATCATGAGGATTTGGCTACGAGCATGAGCATATACCTCATTCAGTCCCATCAAAAAAGTAAATAACCTCAAGCATGCTAGGTGATCAACATAGATTTTAGACTTATCACAACTACACGAGGGTGGGGAAACCAGTGCATCAAACTCATCCCAAAGTAATCTCAGTTTGGAAAAATAGGCAGAAACCGACATGTTACCTTGCCTGATTGTGCAAATTTCCCTATGTAGTTGATATCCTTTAGATCTATTAACCTTGTCAAATCTCTCCTTCAAATCAGCTCACACCATTGCTGCTTCTGTCGCCTAGACGATACTGCTGAGGAGCTCCTTTGACACAGTGTTCATGATCCATGCAAGCACAAATGCATTGCATTTCTCCCATTGTTCTTCCATTTCTCCCTTGTAATAATCTCTCCTGCAAGTTCCAAGTACGAACCCTAGCTTACTCTTAGCTCAAAGGTTGATTAACATGGATCTACTCCACAACGAGTAATTCTATGTTCCTGTAAGTTATACTGTGGTGAGGACACAACTAGGAGTGTCCGAATTATGTAGGTAAAGGGGATGATTCCATCTCCTTTCCATCTGATCAAGAGTTTCCACTGAATTCATAGATTTGGCAGTGACATTTGGTCCAGGATATGCCATTGTTCTTCAGTTGATTTCTCTTGAAAAAAATGTGAATCAAACGAATCAAACTTTGATTCGAGGCTCTGATACCATGAAGAAGTTTGAATGGAAAAAGAAGAAGAAGAATAATGTCTAAAGAATTGATTGAAGAAGAAGAAATGTACTCCTTCTCTTGTTCTATATACAGTAAATGAGAGTATATATGTACAGATTAAAATGTGGACCATACTTCCTACTATACACCTCTCTACCATGAGATTACTACCCTAACTAACTTTTATTAATTAACAGCAACTATTAACTAACTCTAACAGCTACTAACTAATGCTAACAGCAACTAACTACAGCTAATACTAGTCATTACTACTAATAACTCCAATAGGCTGACAATATAATAGCTATTCGCGGACTTTCCAAGGATATATTGAAAAGTGTGACACTTTCATCTACGCTAAATTGTTGACCTTTATCAAGTATGATTTTCCAAGTTTCGACCATGCTTAAAGTTGCGATTGAACCTTCTGATCCTGCTAATATGTGTGCACTTAGCAAGGGTTTAAGACTTCTAAACAGAGCAGACCTTTTTGTTGAGGTTTCTGTTTCGGCTAGGGGCGAACATGTTCTTTCTGCAGTAGGTGAGGTACACCTAGAGAGATGCATTAAAGATTTTAAAGAAATGATTTGCAAAGGTAAACTTGGAAGTCTCTGCGCCCCTTGCATCTTTCAAAAAGACCATCGAAGGAGATACTGCTAATCCCTTAGAAAATTTGAAGCTATTGAGCCGCAGCTCTGATTCTTTGAAGAAAGAAACTCCAAATGGAAAATGTGTTATTCGAGTGCGTGTTATGAAGCTTCCAGCTACATTGACGAACCTGCTTGATGAATGTTTTGAGTTGCTTGGAGACATCATTAGAGGTAAATCTTTGCAGGCCTATAGAAGGTCGAAAACTCCCCGAAGTAACATTGTAGAAGATGAGAATCCAATTAAGATTTTGTTAGTAAATCAAATAACTTAATTTACTGAGAGTAAATAGTAGATCGTTGTGCCCAACAGGGTTCTCTTTTCAGGTTAACGCAAATTTCCTCTTTTTAGTTATCATGAAAACAATGTTTACCTGGAAGTTGGCTGATATGTAGTCATATTACTTGGTTTAACTGCTATGTCTTGTACTATTGTGTTTACTTGGTTTTGAAAGGTTTTGACCTTCTTTTCCTGCCACACTGTTCTGAGAATGAAAAGGGCTCAGTACCAACTTGTGAATCAATTAATACTTTCAGAAAATGCTTAATTATGGTGTGGGTGTAATGTGCTTGAGATGCATATGTTCAGATCTTGAAGAAAGTTGAGAAGCAGAAGCTAAGATGATTTATTAATTAAATAATCTACTATTTGAAAGTCCTCCATAAGTGTTAAGTACCGGCATTTATACAGGCTCAGACTCAGACTCAAAATCAGATTCTAAGTCAGATACCAACTCAAATAGGTGAAGCCAAGTTCGTAGAACAAGTTCTCATTGGAGAAACTTTATAAATTTCATTATTTATGATGAACTTAATATATAACGTGAGATTGGGCCCGTGCTCAGCATGGGCGCACCACCCCTAGTATATAATATATAGTTTACTCTCTATTAAATTTAATTTAATCTTTTAATATTTGTTATTACCTTATTTGAACACATGTATGTTTTAAGAGAAATTTGTATATATTAGATAAAAAATATTTATTATTTATAGCAATAATAATTTTTTATTTTATATTTATAATTTATTTTTAATAATAATTTTAATATGTATTATAAAGATTAATTTATAAAATAAATTTTATTAATGAATAATATATTTATCACATGTTTTAATTATACGCTTAAAATATATTATGTCAAATGTTTTACTAAATAAACATAATATATTTTTAAAATATTTATAATACATTTATATTATATTACATTACATGCATAATTTACTTTTAATATGAGTATAAATTTATGAAAAAATTAATCATTATTGAGATGCCCCGCTCTAAACATGCCAAGTTGGTTGACAAACCCAACGACAAATGTGACGTGCCGACCAACGGGCAGCAACGGCTAGTGGATAGCAATAGCCAGCAGATAGCCCCAATAGCTAGTAAGCAATCCCAACGGCTACTGTACTTGCCCAACGGCCATATCACTATTCCAACAGCCATAAACGGCTAGTTTAGGGGATTAAGTTGTATATATATACCCCTTCTTAGCATTCATTTTAGGCATTCAGAAATTGAGAGTTCAAGTGAGTCTTGTAAAGAGCTTTCTCACTAATACAAAGCATTTTCTTTGTTCCCCCAGATATTCAAGTTTCTTCCTTGTCTTTTGCTTAGTCTTTCGCACGTTTTCTGCTAAGCATTAGGCATTAGAGTCAGGCTGACTAGCAACTTGAGCATTGTAAGTTGGTAGGCCGCATGGTACATTGGAGTTGTGTCCTAGTCTCGTGACAGTTGATATCTGAGCACAAGGTTCGAAAAACATCAGGAACATCAGAAGTAATGGAAGGCGTAAGTGAGATCACCCAAGTTGGGAAATCCAAGGGCCAAAGGTCTCGATCCAAGGATGCCATGGTGGAGTTTGAGACACGGCTAGCCAAGATGGAGTTAGCCATAGCCGACGGACAAGAGAGGTTCGAGGAGGCCGATCACAGCCTAGACGAATTATGGGAGGAAATGCAGTCCGCCATAAACCAAGTCCTGGCACAATGTCTCGACAGCATGAAGGCCATGGAGGAGACATACAAGGCAGAGATTTTCTCAGCGCGGGAAGAGCTTGGGAGGCTTTTGCATAAGCTAGAAAGCACGGATGAAGAGCTTAGGTTGTGCAAGAGGGCTCTTGCCTAGGGGACTCCAAGTACGCCCGAGGAAAGGACTACCCCTTCCAAGTTGGATGTTTCGCGACCCAAGTCTTATAAAGGGTCAAAGAATGCGAAGGAACTTGATAATTTTATCTGGAGCATGGAGCAATACTTTAGGGCGTTCGCCATGACCAACGAAGCCCTAAAGGTAGACATGGCCAGTCTCTACCTCGAGGACACAGCAATGGTATGGTGGAGGAGGAGACAGGCAGACATTGAGAAAGGCACTTGCTCTATCAGCACCTGGGCAGAATTCAGGGTAGAACTCAAGAAACAGTTCTATCCTAGTAACGTGAAGGAGGAGGCTCGCGGCAAGCTGAGGCGACTACAACACAAAGAAAGCATCCGGGAGTACGTCAAGGAATTTACTGAGGTACTTCTTGCGATCCCAGACTATCCTGACAAGAAAGCTTTCTTTGCCCTTTTTGGATGGGTTACAATATTGGGCTAAACTTAAGATCCAGAGACGAGGATCTCAAGACCTGACCACCGCTATTTCCATTGCCGAGTCCCTTATTGAGTTTAGGAAAGTGGATAAACCTAAACCAAAGGACAAAGGCGGCAAAGGAAAGAGCGGCGGAGACCAACATCGAGGCAAGGAGACAGCGGAGAAGGCAAAGGAGCCTAAGGAGTACCAATCTAAACCAAAATGCCCGTTTGGTTGCTTCTTTTGCGATGGTCCGCACAGCGCGAGAGATTGCCCCAAAAAGAGCAAACTCTCGGCCTTGATCGAGGAGCATGAGCAAGAAGATAAAAAGATAGGGGTCGTACGACTCCTCAGTGCAATCGAGGCGAAGGTCGAAGTGCCCAAGGATAAGAAGAAAGGGAGGTTGTTTGCTGAAGCCAAGATCAAAGGCCACATCGTGAAGGCACTAGTTGACACAGGGGCTGACAGCAACTTTCTCACCCTTCAGGAGGCCAAAAGGATGGGCATTAGCTATGAAAGAGGAGGCGGTTAGCTCAAGGGAGTCAATGTTGCACCAACGAAGACCTTTGGAGTTGCCAAGAACGTAAAAGTTGCTTGGGAAACTGGAACGGCCACATTAACTTTTCTATTGTGACTATGGACGATTATCCACTTGTCCTGGGTATTGAGTTCATGGACCAGGTCAAGGCCGTCTCAATTCCCTTCGCAAACTCACTGTGCATCCTAGAGGAAGGTAACACCCATCTAGTACCTCTAGAACGGGAAACCCGACTCCAGGAGAAGCAGATTTCAGTACTGCAACTCACCAAAGGGGTCAAGAAGGAGGAACCAACCTTCCTCGTAGCCTTGAAGGAGGAAGCACCCATTTGGCCAGCCGAGAATCTGTCACAAGGAGTCCTGCACGTCTTAGAGGAGTTCAAAGATGTGATGTCGCCTGAGTTACCAAAAAGTTACCACCAAAGAGGGAGGTGGACCACAAGATAGATATTCAAGTTTCTTCCTTGTCTTTTGCTTAGTCTTTCGCACGTTTTCTGCGACTACCTGGCACTCAACAAAATCCCAGTCAAAAATAAATATCCAATCCCACTCATTGTCGATCTCTTCGATCAACTTGGGAAAGCTTAGTGGTTCACCAAGTTGGATCTGCGATCAGGGTACTATCAAGTAAGGATTCCAGAGGGACATGAACAGAAGACCACGTGCGTCACAAGGTATGGTTCGTATAAATTCCTTGTGATGCCGTTTGGACTCACAAATTCCCCAGCTACATTCTACACCCTCATGAATTGTGTCCTACAATCGTTCCTGGACAAGTTTGTGGTGGTGTACTTGGATGACATTGTCATATACAGCAACACTTTGGAGGATCATGTAAATCATCTCCGACAAGTCTTCCAAGTACTTTGAGAAAATGAGTTATTTGTCAAGAAGGAGAAGTGCGCATTTACTCAATAGGAAGTCTCCTTCTTGGGACATATCGTCGGAAGAGGCAAGCTACGGATGGACGAGTCCAAAGTCAGGGCCATACAAGACTGGGAACCACCAAGGAAGGTTCCCGAACTTTGATCTTTCCTTGGATTGGCCAACTATTATCGAAAGTTCATCATGGGCTATTTTGCGATAGCCGCTCCCCTCACAGATATGTTAAAGAAAAATCGAACTTGGGATTTGAACGAGAAGAGCCAAGCAGCGTTCGAGAAGCTAAAGAAAGTCGTGATCCAGGAGTTGGTGTTGGTCTTACCTGACCACACCAAACCTTATGAGGTGCAGACGAATGCCTCAGATTTTGCCTTGGAAGGAATCCTAATGCAAGAGGGTCATCCAGTAGCTTACGAGAGTCGTAAGCTTAATGAGGCAGAGAAGCGCTACACCGTCCAAGAGAAGGAAATGACCGCTGTGGTACATTGCCTCAAAACGTGGAGACATTATCTGTTGGGCACCAAGTTCATAGTGAAGACAGATAATGTTGCCATAAGCTACTTCCTTAAGCAAAAGAAGTTGACACCAAAGCAAGTTAGGTGGCAGATCTTCTTAGCGGAATTCAACTTCGTGATGGAGTATAAGCCAGGCAAGGGGAATGTTGTGGCCGACACATTGAGCAGAAAGGCCGAACTTGCCTCCGTCACTACCCCAAATTTCCCTCTGGTTGACCGTATAAAGGAAGGGTTAGAGCAAGACCCGCAAGCCAAGAATTTGTTGGGCCTGGCAAGTCAAGGGAAGACGCGCAGTTTTGGCTTGAAGATGGGGTGCTCATCACCAAGGAAAATCGAGTGTATGTGCCGAAATGGGGAGGCTTAAGGAAGGAAATCATCAAGGAGTGCCATGACTCAATGTGGGCAGGTCACCCCGGAATACGGAGGACTATAGCCCTCATCGAATGAGCTTATTATTGGCCCCAAATAAGGGATGATGTTGAGCTCTACATAAAGACTTGTCTTGTGTGCCAGTAAGACAAGGTAGAACAACATCCAGCAGCGGGTCTATTGGAGCCATTGCCCATTGTCGAGAGACCATGGGAAAGTATTTCCATGGACTTTATCACATGCTTGCCGAAATCCGAGGGATGCAGCAACATTATGGTTGTCGTGGATAGATTCAGCAAGTACGGGGTATTCATACCAGTCCCGACCAAGTTCACTGCTGAAGATGCTGCCAAATTATTCTTCGGACATGTGGTGAAATATTAGGGCATACCAACGACCATCATCAGCGACAGGGACATCCGTTTCACAGGGAGATTCTGGATGGAGCTCTTCAAAATCCTAGGGTCCGAGCTCAACTTTTCAACAAGCTTTCACCTACAAAAAGATAGCTAGACGGAGAGGGTGAATGCTTTGTTGGAGCTATACTTGCGGCACTATATTAGAGCAAACCAGAAGGATTGGACCAAACTTCTGGATATTGCCCAGTTTTCTTACAATCTTCAGAAAAGCGAGTCAACTGGGGCAAGTCCATTCAAGCTAGCAACGGGACAGCAGCCAATGACGCCACAAAATATGGCCATTGGTTATAAAGGTCCGAACCCTTCAGCCTACAAGTTTTGGCAAAGGCTGGCATGAAAAGGCAGACTTGTCAAAGACATACTTAGCAAAGGTCGCGCAGAAAATGAAGAAATGGGCCAATGGTAAGAGGCGACAATTGGAGTTCGAGGAAGGCGACTTGGTCATGGTCAAGCTCTTTTCTCATCAAAACAAAAGATGGGCCAAGGTGCACAAGGGGCTAGTGAGACGCTACGAGGGGTCATTTCCTCTGGAGAAACGCATCAAAAAACTAGCCTACCGCTTGACCCTTCCCTCACACTTGGAAATGCATCTTGTCTTCCATGTGAGCCTACTGAAGCCATACCATCAGGACAAGGATGATCCAAGCCGGGGAAAGTCGAAAAGAGCTCATACTGCCATCACCACAGTGCCGAAGCGAGAAGTGGAGGAGATTCTTGCACACCGAGTAATTCCCAGATGAGGCGTTCATCCCAGCTACACGGAGTACTTTGTCAAGTGGAAGGGATCTCCCGACAGCGAAGCCAGCTGGGAACATAAACTCAAGTAATGGGACCACCAAGACCTCGTTCAGGCATACAAGGCGGATGCGCCGAGGACGTCGCCAGATTGAGCGGGGGAGGATGTGACATGCCGACCAATGGGCAGCAACGGCTAGTGGACAGCAACGGCCAGCAGACAGCCCCAACGGCTAGTAAGTAGTCCCAACAGCTACTGTACAGTGCCCAACGGCCATATCACTATTCCAACGGCCATAAACGGCTAGTTTAGGGGATTGAGTTGTATATATATACCCCTTCTTAGCATTCATTTTAGGCATTCAGAAATTGAGAATTCAAGTGAGTCTTGTAAAGAGCTTTCTCACTAATACAAAGCATTTTCTTTGTTTCCCCAAATATTCAAGTTTCTTCCTTGTCTTTTGCTTAGTCTTCCTCACGTTTTCTGCTAAGCATTAAGCATTAGAGTCAGGCTAACTAGCAACTTGAGCATTGTAAGTTGTTAGGCCGCACGGTACGTTGGAGCTGTGTCCTAGTCCCATGACACAAAGTAGGGGGCAGGTGAAGGGGGCAGCGGAAAGGATAGTTCTAGAAAATAATAAACACCCAAATTTCCCTCTGGTTGACCGTATAAAGGAAGGGTTAGAGCAAGACCCGCAAGCCAAGAATTTGTTGGGCCTGGCAAGTCAAGGGAAGACGCGCAGTTTTGGCTTGAAGATGGGGTGCTCATCACCAAGGAAAATCGAGTGTATGTGCCGAAATGGGGAGGCTTAGCCCCCATGCTAAATATCTATAAGAAGTTTTATCTTTTCAGTTTTTTACCTTCACACCTTTATATACAAATTTTTCATTTCTCTCTCCTTGTACAAATCTTTAATTCTCTCCTAAAATCACTCAATTAAATTATTCACTTCTAAAAATTTCAATTTCAAATATTTCATCCCTTCAAAATCTACACCTCAATATTAGTTATTTAATTCTAGCGAATTTTAAATTTTTTTAAAAAAAATAATTTTCATAGGTTTTAATTTATGTTTATTTGTCATCTTCATCATTTTCATTTTTTCAATAGCTACATAGAAATTATGGTTAAAGAAACATCATCTAAGAGGATCATGCTCAATTTTAATTGTTTAGTTGTGGCGAATTTTGAATTTTCTCTTTGAAAATTTAATTTCTATAGGTTTAGGTTTTTGTTTTTGTTTATTTGCTATCTGATCATTTTTACTTTTTTTTCTTAATAGCTATATAGAGATTGTGATAGAAGAAACACTATCTGAGAGGATAACTACAGATATATAATTGCATAATAGAATAATCAAAAATTTATCAACTTTTTCATTGTGTCTAACTCAAGAACTCAAGGGTATTGCAAGATTTCTTGTCAAATTTAGTGCTTTTGAAGAATGTAGATCTAAGCGCCAAAATGACCCAATCAAATCCAATAAATTTTTCAGAAAATGAATTCAAAAGATAGCAACAGAAAAAATAATGAACATAAAAGAAGATTGTTCAATTGAGTTGTTGAGTTTAAAAAAAAAAAAGAATTAAAAGAAACTACTTCTAGTAGCAATGAATCGAAAAGAAATGATGTGTGTGATTCTGGCAAATTGGACAAAGACAAAATTGACGAAGATGAGATACTTTGTATAATTCAATTTTTATTGTATATTGTATATTTATTTTTAAATATATATTATATCAACAGATTTACCTGTATATTTATTACTTTGTATCAGTATAGTTATATATGAAACTTAGTTGTACTAAAAATATGTACAATTTATATTTTTTGGTATAGTTTTATTAGTTGTATATATTTAATTATTTTTGTATAATTTGAGTAATTGTATACTCTAATTTATATTTTTTGTATACTTTGTATAAATGGATACAAATTTATCTATAACCTCTATGTATATAATAATTTTATACATACTAATCTAGTGTACGTGCTTTATACGTCTGTGTCGCGTCAATTTAAAAATTATATATAAATAGTGTTTGTCATTAAATAAATACAATATTCATGTAAACAAAATTAACTAAATACTATCAGTTTGATGAAATGGTTTATTTTATTGTAAAACAACAAATATGAGAAAATCAATTCAATCACTTATCATAAAGATATGTTAATAATGTTTGAATACATAAAGTATAATTAGAGTTGAATAATTAGAATTTAAATAATTAACTTAATAAAATTTAATGTAACAAAAGATTCATAAATATAAAAGAAGTACTTTAATGTTTGCAACATAATTTTATTGATTTTTTTCTTTTAAATTTATTATACTACATACTTTTATTAATAAAATATTTGACAATCAAAATTTTAGTTAATTATTTAGATAAAATAGTCCTAATAAAAAGTGAATTCTAAATATAAAGAAATATAAATACAAAAGTGGATCTTGAAACTAGATAAATAAAAGATTAAATAATAAACTAAGAAAAATAGTGAATTGTATTCTAAATTGTCAAAGTGAATTTTTGCTAAATTAATGTCAGGTATAAATCAAAGTGAATTTTGTATAGTTGAGTTTATTTAGTTTTAGGATTTTTTTTTATATTTTAGGACTCCATATATTTTAGAATTTCTTAAATTATAAAGTATAATTAAATAATATTTTTGGGGAAAAAGTAAAAAAACGATTTTGTCTAAAAAGAAATATTGTAATGAAGGACAAAAAGTTCAGTCAACATTTCTAAGGACCTTCACGCTTTTAGTATAGTATAGATTAATCATTTCTCAAATTTTATACATTCTTGGCTATACAAGTTTGTTGAGTTGTTTTGTTGACAACTTTGTATATATAGAGAGATGAATTTATTCTCAGAGAATGTCTATCATGTGTAGTCATATACGAATATTAATATAATGGATGTTATATACATAAATTAACTGCTGAAAAAGATATAATTATTTATAAATGCAAATACAAATATAATTATACAACCTATAATTAGATTAATACCTATACAATCATTTATAAATACAAATAAAAATATAATTATACAACATATAATTATACTACTTATGAACTCAACATTCAAATCAACATATACAAAACAAAATTAAATATACCAACAATGGATTTATAGTAATTTTCAGTAACTTTCTGCAAATCAATTTGTTACAAACTCAACAAACGAACTCATTTATATAAATACAAACATATTTATATAATATACCCATTAAATTGACTCTTGTAAAATTTTAGAAATTACAATCAACACAAACTCAACAAACAAACTAATACGTACAAATACATTTTTGTTATACAATCTATTCGTTTTAACTGAAATGTATAAATTTCTATACATTACAGTTAATACAAAAATAAATGAGATATCAAACTATGTACAAAGCAATCTAAAGACATATACGATACATATAAAGATAGTTATTTGGCTATTCAATCACAGATCGTTAGATAAGACTTTGGTTGTTCAATCCAATGACATAGAGATATATGATATAAAATAGCATGAAAAAAAGAATATAACAGAATTTACAAATTAAGTGCTTGTTTAATTTACTAAATTATGGTATATTTATAGGCTTTTTGTGTAATATATGGAACTAATGTGAGTTCACAGAGAATTCTTCATCATAACGATAAAATCTAACTCTTTAGCTAGATTAACCACATCTCATTTCTCAAGATTTCACTTGAAATGTCAAATTAAATATTTATAAAATATCTTAAATGGGGAAGAGAAAAATTGTAACCTGAACACATTTTGCATCTCTACTTTTTGTACTAAATTGATATAGAAATTGAACCATGAATCACAATCAAATGCTAAATTAGTGTACACAATTCATTCTGAAAAAAAATATATATTATAATTTATATTTCTTATTAATCATTTAATCTAGTAAAAGTTGCTAATAAATAAGTTTAGGTAGAAAGCATCATGATACCTACTATTAGGTTAGATCATATTTCAACGATAATTAGACAATATTATATAATTATAAATGTTCCTTAAAGTAAAGAAACTCAAGAATATTTTAGGATTCTGTTATGCAGGATACTCTCATCGCTATAGCACTATTTACGGTCAAGTATTAAATGTAGAAGTCCCAATAAAATATAAAAAGAAATCACTTATAAATATCGATAAAATAAAATAAAAACTCAATAAAAGATTATCAATGGTGAGAAGGATGAAGGATGCATGGACTCCTCTAAACAAAATCATCTCTAATCTTTCATTGAATATTGGAAAAATAAAATCTATAGATTTTTTTCTCAATTTAGTGGATTTTCTTGATTTTGATACTTTGTCACAATCTCAACTTCAGTAAGTGAGAAGCTATACTGAGAAAATACATACTATGTGAATCAAATCGTGATTAAAGTTATAAATAAATAAATCAATGATCATTTTAATTTGTGTGATTGAAAAATGTAAAATCGTAAGCACATAAAACTTAAACCTTGAAATTGATGAAAAAAAGAGATAAAATTTTCACAATTAGTTAAGTTGTAGAAATATGGAACAGAACATGCTATGAAAGATTTTAGATGTAGAGGAAAAAGAAAAATAGAAAATTGCTACTTACATGGCTGAAAGATACATATGTATAGATGCAGTGAAAAGTTTAAATTGTTCTTGAATTAAATTTTAGTGACAAACAAACAAGCATGTTCATACCAGGTGCTCTACTCACTGTTCTATATACGTAAAAATTTAATTTATCAATTTTATTTTTCTTTTTAATATATTATATATTTAAAAATTATAAAAATGAAAATATAACTCACAAAAATTAATAATTTATGATATATAAATATATATATATATATATATATATATATATATATATATATAT
>DF362261.1:15689-31070 GCA_000787875.1 Solanum virginianum
TCGAAAAATTATCATAGGCATTCTCTATTGCAACTAGTTTTGGATCAAGAGCCTAATATATCCCATGTAAGAATTTTTGAATGTGCTGCATATGTGCATGTGACACCACCACATCACACAAAGATAGGATTCAAAGAAAATTAAGAATATATGTTGAGTTTGAATCACCATCCATTATTTACTATCTTGAACCATTTATTGGAGATATGTTCAATAGTCGATTTGTAAATTGGCAGTTGTTTGATGAGACAGTTTTTCCAAAACTATGGGGAGAAAAAAATTGATATCAAAAGAGAAATTTTGTGAAATAATTCATCATTGTCTCATCTTGATCCATGTGCTTCTATTTGTGAGCAAGAAGTACAAAAGATTATTCTCATGCAAAAATTACAATTCACATGCCAGATGCATTTACAGATTTAAAAAGGATCATGACTCACCTCTACGAGAAGTAGAGTAGTTGAGAAGAAATAAACATGAAAATTACTCCCCTAATAATAAATTTAAAATTTTCTCATGTAACAGTAAATCAAAAAATTACTAAAGCAAAAGGGCACATGTCATGGTAAACTTAGAGTTTATTCATTAGACATATATTGAAGAAATAAAAGATTCTTCAAGATTGTTTGTTCTCATGATAAGTTGATTGGATCAACTAATGTTGGGACTGAATTCCCTAAATTATGAAAGTATAAAAGGTGAATATGGGTCCATTCATCATCATGTGATACTATAAAAAGATGTATCCATAAGGTGATCACATGTGCATTTTTTGTCAACTTGAAGTTTGACATTCGCAAAATTATTTGTACAAGATAATTAAGTTAAGAGCACAACTTTCAGAATACGTAATCAAGACAATTCATCTTGAAAATATTGATAAATATTCAAGCTGATTGTTACTAAATGGCAATTATTGCTTGTTAGAACAAAGCTTCATGGTCTAAAATATGACAAATTGTAGACAAAGATATGCATCAATCCAATACATTATGATCAATTTTCCCCTCAATTGGTTTATGGTCAGGGACCATATAATTTCATCTAATAAATTTAATATGCGGTATATGACTAATAAATATACCATAATACATAAAGGATGAATTTTCCAAGGTAGATTGGAATATATGTTAGTTTGTCTAACATAAAAGGGAGATAATAAAAAACTAAGAGTTGAAAAACTCTTATTGAATGTCCCTGAAAGACACAGTTTATAACATGCATAAAATATGTAATTGATCTCAAATAAGATAATTCTTAAAAAGAAAAGGAGCAAATGATCATAATAAAGAGGCAATGTGCTCTTGAAGAGTTTGTGACATAACACTTCATGTAACTACATGAGATGGGTAGCTAACTGAAAATAATGAAGTGATGAGATCTCAACAAGTTATGTCGCATTGCAAACTGACAAAAAGAATATTTTGAGTATGATATCTTTGATACAATATAGCGCAATATTGTAAAAGATTTTGAGGATCTAAGCTCTACGATATATTAAAGTATGCTCTAATTATCAAGTGGAATGATGCATCCTGGTAAGCATAAAGCTTATTTGACTTGTAATCTGGACACTAGAAAACATCATGCATGTAATATTTGAATATTGTCACTGGAAAAAATTGATATGAAAGTATTTGAAAGATTTAAAATGCATGAAGCATATATAAGTTCTTGAAAAACTTGTTTATAATCCTCATGTTGATTAAAATTAATCAAGAATCTTTCATATGATTATGCAAGTTGATAACTTGAATGAAACTCATAAAGAGTTTTCAAAAGGCAATAGATTGTTTGCTCAAAGAAGTTGAAGTGAGCAACTTGCAAAACTTTTTAATCCTAAAGGTAGGATTCGTAAAAGGAGATAGAACAAAGCATATTTCACCAAAGCTTTCGACACACATAAACTCTAAAAAAATAGTGATATAAATGTGCAACAGATTCGTTCAAGTGACAATATGATTAATTTGTTCACCAAATCCCTACCAAATGCAACTTTCAAGAAGATGACACATAAGATTGAGATATGAAGATTCAAACATTTGGATTGATGTTCTGATTAGGGGGAGTAAATACACGATGTACTCTTTTTTCTCACAAGGTTTTGTCCCATTAGATTTTCCTTGTTACGTTTTTGATAAGGCATCCAACATGCGTATTATTAGATATGTGCACTCTTTTTCCTTCACTAGTAATTTTTCCCATTGGATTTTATCTAGTAAAATTTTAACGAGGCACATAATCGAGCTAATAGACATTCAAGGGAGAGTGTTATAAATATATTTTATTTGTAGTAAATGTTTGTTATGTCGATTCCTTTAAGAGTTAGGAATCTTACTCGAAAACCAATTCAGTTTCTTACTTGGAGACCAAGTCAATTTTTCCCTATAAATATAAGGATTTCCTTTATTGTAATAGACACATGAATATTATTCAAGAGCAATAAGAAATCTTCTCTCTTCTCCCCTACTTTATTCTTTGTATTATTCTATACTTTCATAACATACTTTTAAGTTTTTTTATATTAATTGACACCTCAATTCAAAAAGACAAGCATTGCAAGGCGACACAAACCCTTGCAATCTTTTGTGACCTTGTGCAGTCGAAAACACGTGTACTGCAAAGGTATCTCATGTTTTTCTACAGAAACAAAAGAATGGGGTAGAACACTAGTATTGCTATAAACTGATTCAGAGGGACTGCATTCACCTTTGTAAAGCAGAAGCTACACAACATAAACTAGAAAGTCCAATCCCATCCTCCTTTCTACACTCTGCAAGGGTAGTCATGCTGGCCATTGCTAAAACTTCAACATATTCAATGTTTGTAGTCAGAGAAGCAAGGACCACACTCAAAAGGCCCTCATGAAACCATCCAGCCATCCGACTTCAAAATTATGCTTCCAAGTAATTGATTGCACCCCAAGCCCCTCTAGAAATTGTGCTCTTTAATATTTTTTGGTAGGCATCCAGCATGTCCGTACAATACATGTTTAATCCCAAATGTTACGCGGGCTTAGTGTTTCTTAGCTTCTTTCCTGGAGAATGCTCATACATGGTTGATTTCAAATGATATCTAGGCTTACTGTTTCTCTATCTCTTCATTGATGACTACTCGATTGAAGCAAGCTAGAAACTCTTTATTTCCTTCAGCTCCCTTCAAAGGAGATTCAATCCAACCTTTGCATTGAAATCCATGGTTTTGTACCCCATTTATGATCCTCTCGATCACCTGCACAGCAGTAATAGTAAGTATTTTGTGATAACATCAAAACGGGGAATTTCCGTTATAAGCAAGAGATGTAACTAGGAGTAATATATTCTTTTTGTTCTCAGCTAATTTTTCTTGCTAAAAATTACGGTATACCAGACACCAAAAATAGTTTGATGATGGGAAATAGGTATGGAGATATTGAAGAAATAACAATAGAACCAAGTGGGGGATTCCAGCATCTCCAGATTTCCCTTGAGGAGGTTGTCGTGAAAATATCAACTTCATCGTACCTCACACAGCCCAAAATTCTTGGCACCTCCTTTGATGGAAAAAATGCTCTAACCCATTGAAAAAATGGAAAATCTACTAAAAAGATTGAGAACTGATAACTCAACTCTGATTGTCTTCTACAAGAGCTCAGCCATATGGCACCTCTCGAGCACAAACAAGCAGACTAACAACATGCCCGTAAGACCTAGTCTATTCCATGACTCGAAATAGCAAGATGTACAATCAAATGGAATGCTGCAATTAGTGTGTAAATCCAGCTCTTTGCTTTGCTGGTTAAACTATCAGTGGTTTTCCCATCCTACCAGAGTTGACAGAAATTTCGGTTCTCTTTATCCAAATCCTTATTCTAGTCAGCGTTCTCACTTTCTTTCACCCATTGGCATTTAGCATCCATCCGATTCATAGAAAAACCTAAAAACCAGATTCAAAATGAAAAAAATGTCTCGGAGACCTACTCCCCCTTCCTCCTGTATTATATGCTTCCACGAAAGTGACATTATGGGACTCAACCATGGAAATAATAGAGTTATGCAAGATACTGGATTGATTACTTCAAGTTGAAATATAAGTATCTTTACTTCATCCAATATATGAGATGCACTTTGACTGGCAATGGAAATATAAACACACACACATATAGATGACAAAGGAAACCCGCAGCCACTACCCTTTAGGTGCGCACAGGGTAAAATCCCTACTCCTATGCAATAGTTCGCAAACCATACAGTAGAGGTAACCCGCACTAGACAAGCCCGGTGCGACGAGCTCAACTGGCAGTGAAAATTAAGAAAGACTTTTTAAACTTATGGAGTAAAACAAGTCAGAGATATTTATGTGGTTACAAATCATCTCATGAAGGTAAAATGAAAAGTTTAAAGCTAAATAAATTTTAAAGATAGAAACGTATCATTCTTTTCCGAATATATTAAAAAGGAAAGTGCATCACACAAATTGGGACAAAGGGAGTGCACGATGACTTTATTAACAGTGTATAATATAAGAAAACAAAAACAGTAGAGCGTTGAATGAAAGTTGAGCAGTCTTACTGTCTACTTTCCTCCGATTGACCTACTTATCCAGCTGAGGGGTTTCATATTACTATTATCAATTCGAATAATTTATGTTTCACTTCGTTGGACTAAAAAGGAAGCATAGTTTTGCTATACACGAGGATATGTTTGAATAGCATCATGCTAAGGCAAATTTAGGAGAATAAATCAACAAGAAAATGAGAGATACTAACATATTTAACATTCAAGTAATAAATAAGAGCAATGCACCCATAGAATTTTTCACAAATTAATTAGCTACTTGTCTAAATTGTTGTCCAAAAAAAAACATTATAGCATGGATTCAAATGTCATTCTTGCCAAAGGAACTTTTTTTCTCCCACTAACCAAATGTTTTCTAGCTTTTTCATACTTTTGACTGATTATAGTTGGATAGACTATCAGTTGCATTCGATATAGCCCATTATTCCTCCACAAAATAGCCAAGATACTAATATCATTAAGCAAAAGTCTTAATAATTTTTTTTAATAAGAAATAAATCCAAAAGGTCTTAATAAGCAGCGTTTGAGTAGGTTATAAAGCATCAAAAGTAAACAAATGAAAAGGCTGGGGAATGCTTACCTCTTGATGGACCAAGGGATCCCTTACAATTCCACCTCCTCCAACCTAACATATATATAAAAGTCTACATCAAAAATACATAATTATCTTGCAAAATCAAGATAACTCTTAAGAATACAATAAAACCCAATGCCTCTTGGAAGCAATACCAATAGCAGGAGACTTCAGGTAAGTGCAAATGACTGAGATACCAGTGGAATATCTACAACTATTCATCTAATTGAATCAACAGCTATGTTGCTCGGACTCTCCAAAAAAGCTGCCACACCTGTGTCAAATCTTCCAAAAATGCAGTACTTATGGAAGATCCAACACGCACCCAATGACATCTCTAAGGAGTCCAAGCAACATATGTCAAATGTAGGCTTGAGAGAGATATGACTAAGGCAATCCTTATACCCTATATTTCCATACATAGAATCCTTCACGTGCAAATTCAATCACAAAATTAACATAGAGAACATCCTTAAGAGCAGAACAAAAGCCAAGGGATCTAGAAAGCAGTAGTAACACAAGACTAGATACGCACAAATGATTAAGCTTCAGTTGATCTGATTGAGGCATTACTTGGATTAAAAGGACATTGATAAGCTGATGCTTGTACCCTATGTTTCCATATGCAGAATCCTTCAAATCCAAACACATACAAGAATAACACCTGAAGAAGCTCATAAAATTGCATTTGCTAGGAGTGACTAAACTAAATTTCAGACCACTGATGACAAAACTTCAATTATGATTTCAGAAGAATTGGTTTATCTATCGAATCAAAATACTCTACAAGTCTAGTCCACTCAAAATTCCCCATTTTAGTATATTTGTTGCAGACAGATATAATATTACACTTTTAGATGATGTCATCACCAATTCAACATTGTACCAAAGCAAGCACAGATCCTATATTGATATCTCACTGCCACTATCAACAAGAATATTTCTCACATGCTTGGTCCAAGAAAAGAATCAAACCCGTATAAAGGGGATGAAGGTCATCTTGTAGAGTTAATATGAACAAAAGCTAATAAATTAAGCTTTTAGATGAAGTAGTCATGCAATTAACCAATATTGATAGATTGGTCAGCTTAGAAGGGCGATGGAGGGGAGCAGTCAGGTACGAAATTACTTAGCATCTCAGCTTTCATCACAATAGAAACAACATCCAATGTAATGCAAAACATGAAAAAGATGATCGTCAACAATGTTCATCAGAGGTGTGAAAGATGAATTTGCATGGATACAGCATCCTTAGACTTGATCAATTTCCCTCCCTAAGCAAGCGAATAAGGACTTTGAGATTTAAAATGTCGACAAATAACTAGAGTTGTCAAAACGGGCCAGCCAGCCCGAGCCTCGCAGGACAAGAAATTTGAAGAGCTAGGATGAGCTGACCCTTCATTTGAAAGGACCTTGAGATGACCAACGCAACCCAATCCTAGAAGGGCCACAAGCTTGGGGGGGCTAGGCCCTCTTTTTTAAATGATTTTTTTTCTTTTCAAACTAAAATTTCAATATATTAAGTTTTTAACATGTATAACAAAATTATAAGAAAAAGCATAATACTCCCGTTGTTCCATTTTATGTGGCATCCTTTCCTTTTTATTCCTTCCAAAAAAGAATATCACCTTAATATAATTAGAAACAATTTAACTTCAAAATTCCTCTTTTATCCCTAGTGATATGGATACAAATATCAAAGGATTATTTTAGCCCGCAAGTTTCAAAAGTCTTTCTTTTTTTTTAAATACCGTGCCAAATCAAACGATGCCACATAAAATGGAACGGGGGAGTAATTACAATTATAATATGCATTATACATTTGATTAGTGATGTTTTTCATTACAATCTCATATCGAAAATATACAAAATCAAGAAAATGAGAAGATTTTCAAATCAAATACGGCAAATAGTGATTATGAATTTGACCCATCCTACAACAAAGAAAAACATTAATCTTTTTTGAAAAATAAATAAGTAAAGAAAATTTGAAAAAACAAACTTGTAAAGTGAAGAACAATTACGTCTTACAACTTTAGTTATTTTAATTCAAATTAAATAATTATTTTAGCCCATGGACCAACCACAACCCAGCTTCAATCAAGCCTCAAGGCTCAAGGGCTTAGTTCGGTCGAGCTTAAAAGCCTTAGGTTTTTTATGGGCTCGAAAAATTTTATCCCAACCCTACCCTCCCCAATAATGGTTTGGGTTCGACCGGCCCCATGGGCTAAACCTATTTTGATGGCTCTAGAAGTAACACTTCTATTTATTTACCAGTCTTGAGGTATGCGCATTGCACATGAGCTCTTTATTAATGAGTACAAATTTTTTAAAATCATATAAATATTATAAAGAAACATTGTTGAGTTATAAGTTATAAGTTAGAAGTTAAAGTAAAAAGCATAAATTTATGGAATATTGATTCTATGATATAGATGTATAACAACTTCGTGTGTCTATCTGGGTACAAGTATTTGCTTTTTCAGGAAACTAGAGAGACATATTGACTGGTTTTCTTAGTTGCTTAGTTACTATAGAAAATTGTATGCTTCAGTTGTTTGTGAAGGCAATTAGGAGAATGTTGCACCTGTAAATTTCTCTGTTACTTTTTTGCAAGGAGGTGCTTATTGGCTTTGACTTACTGCCTTTTTGAAGGATACAATTATATTGCATAGTCCAAATAAGGAAAGGAATTATATAAGAAAATTTTAAAGTTGGTTAAAGGTTGTTGCTCGAGCTCTTCAAAAATGATGATGGGTGCGTGCCCGATACTCCAAAAGTAGTGCATTTTTGGAGAATCTGACATGGGTGAGACAACATTTTTGGAGAGGTTGAGCAACATGGGTTATAGACCTAAATATTAGGGCTTCCTACATTACTCAAATAAGACAAGATTTAGTAAGCAAAATCTCAAATAAGAAAAAGATTTAGTAAGCAAAATCGTAAATATTATTAGGAAAATAATTACATGACAATTTTGTTCAATGTAAAATTACATTAATTGTTGGAAAACCGACAATTTTTAACACTAGATTTAGGAAATTTTGGTTTTCCCCCACAAAAAACACAATCATTTGTACTTAAAATTTTATCCAACATAGACTGCATTTACGAAGGGTAAAAGCCAATTAACATTTTGCATAGAGGCTCTGTCTTTTTATTATTTTATATAGATATTTGGTATGAGGTCACTTCTCAAGGCACAGTAAAGCTTTACAATGCAGGCAAGATTCTGAAAAATGCTTACTTGGGATCTCCGAGCCTCAAACTGTGGTTTAATCAGAGTCACTAAAGTAGCTTCCTTTTTCATCAAATTGACAACTGCAGGCATCACCTGGATAGACAATGAACATTTGAGCATTACTAGGCATTGACGAAGACCATCTATATAAGAAACATTGCTGACAAACCATATACAAAAATGGAACAGGCTGATTTTCTATGCTAAATCATGAATGTAGAAAACTAACATTATAACAATTACATGGGTAGCCTTTTGGAGAAGAAAACACTTACCAGAAGTATTGAAATAAAGGAGAGGTCCAAAGTTACTAAATCAACCTTTTGCGGGAGTTCAGAAAGGTATCTCAAGTTTGTACGCTCAATAACACTTACACGCTCATCTCGACGAATTTTATCGGCCACCTGTGAAGAAATCAGCAAGAATATAAATAAACAACAAGAACATACCCAGTAAAATCCCACAAATGAGGTCCGGGGAAGGTAAAATATACACAGGCCTTACCACTACCTCGGAGGTAGAGAGGCTGTTTCCAAATAACATAAATAACCAAATGACCAGCAATTTGAAGATGATCCAGGACTGCTTGGCATTAATCTTAAACAAGATGTCATTTAACAACCAAAAGTAGAAGGAAAATCTCATTATTCAGGAATTTTAACTGTTGAAGTTAAATTCAAAGCATACTGGAAGTTTTTCAAAATGACAGTACATTCATACATTTGAATGTTTTGTTGCTCAATGCTCTACAATTTAGAGTACAAATTTTCTTTATAGGCCGTCACTGACACTAGTATACTTTCCAAAAAGAGAACATAAAATTGATTCTTCAAACCATTAACCATTGGGGCGTTATTCCACCTGCACCGCCATTTTATGCTAGAAGTAATTTCAGGGTTACAATTTTGAGCAGTTACAACTCAGCTTTGCTTCGTACAGAACTATTTTTTCTTCTAATTTTTTTAATAATGGCAATGTCCTTAATTATACATTTATGATTTCATATCTTTTCAATTTAATTTTATTATAAGAAGTTTTATGGGTCTTACAATTTTTTCCCTCCTTTTCTAACCTACGCATTGCACTAGAATTATGGTAATGCATTTGGACACAACATTCCTTTTTCCCTATATCTGTTCACAAATAAAATGATACTCGCTAGAGGTGCTCCAAACCTCCAACAAGCATAGCACCATGTATATTTGACGTCCTTTCGGCTTCTCAAATTGGATGACTTGGGACCTTAACTTGGGTAGTTGAAACCAGTAAATGAAAATTCAAAAAAGAAGCTTTATGAGAATCAGATTTTAAGTCTGGTGATGTTACCTGTCCATATCCTACATCAACTCCATAGACAAATGAAGCACCATACTGAAGTAAACAATCAGTAAATCCTCCAGTAGACAAGCCTGAATCAAGAGCTACTTTTCCTGCGACATCAATCCCCAGGTTGTCAATTGCAGCCTCCAGTTTATGTCCTCCTCTGAGTAAACATCAACAGGCAAGTCAAAGAGCTGCTGAGACCGCTGCTAAGTATGTCAAAAATAAAAATATAGGTTCAGAGGAGGAATATTCACCTGCATACGTATTTTGGAATTTCAGCCATGATCTCCACAACAGCTTTATCAGGGATTTGAGTCCCTGCTTTGGTAACAACTTTCCCGTCCACAAAAACTTTGCCTAAGCTAGAAAATTGTTGGGAGTTAGGGAAACGGAGACAGAGTGACAAAAGCAAACCGACCACTAGTTAGGATATATCAACTTGAAAACAAAGTTTAGCAAAGAAAAATAGTCACCCCAACATAAAGTAGGAATTCATAAATATTAAAAGATGATTTGGATAAACTTTTGAAGTTGGAGATTAATGAGCCCAAAGCAGAGCTTCGGGTTGTGTGAGGTTGAGACACAAGACAAAAGATTCAGAGAAACTTAAGTGTTGGGAAAAGAAATCAATAAGACCTACATCGGTTGAGGAAATGGGTTGTGGTCTCCTCTTGGACAATCCTTCCTTATGAGCTGACTTTCGTAGTTGAGTTACGCTCATGTCCATATATTAATATGGTACTAGAGTAGACAAAAGGTTCATGCTTCAAGTCTCACTAATACCACCCATTATCAGAAAGAATGTCCACATACTTGGTTAATGAAAAAGATTTAGGCCTGCACTTGAGGGTCATATTAAAGACATAATTAAGAAAATAAAATTTGCTCTCTCTAACCGCTTAAACTTTTAGGTAAGAGCACACTCCCATTTACAAATATTATGTCTATAACTGATTATATTCTCCATGCTTTCTTCCGTGTCATATTTCTCACATGATGTCAAAGTCAGATCCATCGATCTTCATCCTTGTTATTATATTTCTAAATGTTGGAACCCCCGTGTTATGTTATCCACACTCCATTTGTCTTGAGTGAGCAGGGAAATGTTAAGTTCTACGTTGGATGAGGAAATGGGTTGTGATCTTGTTATATGATATTTGCAATCATCCAGTAATGAGCTAGTTTTTGGGTTTAGTTAGGCCTAACTTCTATTTCTTCATAGAAATAAAGGCATACTCTTCAATAAAACCACTTGACATAGATGTACAAAAATTGACATCCGAAAATATATAATTAAGCATTGATATATCTGTTATAGTATTACATTTCTTGAAACATTGCGTCTGAAATTAAACGTCTACACTACTAGTGTGATGATATCATTTTTAACAATAGCTAGACTATTGTTATACAGACTCTACTCAAGTAATGCATTCTACCTTGTAACTCATTCCATAGAGAATAACATTCTAACTCTAAACAGGTCAAACCAAATTATCAGAACATAGACAGGAAGTCTCTTTACTCTGCAACGAAAACAGTGAAAATCAGGTTTTGATTACCAAAAGCTCAAGGGTTGAGCAACCAGATGTTCTAATTATCATAGGGGAAGCACTCCAGGCATCGATAGAATTGATAGAAATCTGTCATAAAACTATATTTCTTGAAACATAGCGTACAGATATCTGTTAAAGAATTATACATCTTCAAAACATTGCATCCAGAAAATTTTGGTGTCTATTCTACTAGAGTGATGATGTTTTTTCTAATGATAGTTACACTATTTTTACAGACCACTCAAGTAATGCTATCCTACCTTGTAACTCTTCCCATCAAGAATAACATTCAAACTCTAGACAGCTCAAACAAATTACAAGAGCATAGACGAGAAGTTTTTTTTACTCTGCAACAAGAACTGCAAAAACAGGTTTGATTACAAAACTAAATGATACTGAGCAATCCAGATGCTCTACTTATCATATCGGCACTAGGCAGCAATCAAGACACCAAAACGAGGTATTAAATAGACTTGATGAATATCAACTACCTTGAAGGATCCATGACTGTATAAATGTCCGGCTGTATTGCTGAAACCTCTCCAGACACAATTCATCCAGTCTCCTTTTCCTAATGAATCATATGAACGCTTAATCAATATGATGATAGGAAAAGAGCTTATCAATAAATTACATACAAAAAGAGCTTTGACCTCTATTTGAGGAACATTAATACAAGCTTTGGTATAGTCAAACAGCTACTGAAGTAGCTAAACATGTAACAATCCGTTAATCCCAGGCAGAGAAAGGCATGTTTTGTATCAAAAAACAAATGAAGATCTATTGATGATGTTCGTGAGAGCTTAATTTACCTCCGTGGGGAGGAAATTTGCAGGCCTCTAGGATTGACAGGTTTTTGGTGTCTATGGAGTGGTGGCTATGGTGGGCCTAAGGAGGGATAGAGGTAAGTAGAAGAAGTATCGGGGGAGGAGATTAGACAATACATGGCGCACCTGCAATTTACCGAGGATGTGATCTTAGATAAAAGGATATAGAGGTCGAGGACTAGGTTAGAAGGTTGGTAGATAGTCATGCGTTGTCTAGTTTCCCATATCACTAATACTATTTTTTCTTTTCTCCTATTTTCTAAGACTTCAAATTTATTATTCCATGTTGTTTTACTTTCTTTCAGTTTTCATATTGATTGTTGCTGCTTCTAGTACTCTACTGTATTTTCTTTTCCTACTTGTTTGATATGCTTTACTTGAGCCAAGGGTATATCAAAAATAGCCTCTCTACCCTCCACCCTCCATAGACCCTACTTATGGGATTTTCACTGGTATGTTGTTCTTGTATTATTGTGTTCAATTGTATGAATGCGGTCTCGAGATCGACATAGCATAATGTACTTAAAGTTGCATATCAAGCATGACATTTGCATGATAAATATGTGCACAAGAGTGTATTTAATATGTGTAATCGAGGAAGGTTCTTGTACCATATACATGCCTAACCAAATTTACAACTTAAGCGAATACAATAACAACATACCCAATGGAATCCCACAAGTGGAGTCTGGGAAGTATAGAGTATACGCAGACCTCACCACGACCTCGTAGAGGTAAAGATGTTTTTGAAAGACTCTCGACTCAAGTGTAGCAAATCCAAGTACAAAGAGTAAGAAAAGGGGAAACACCACAAATCCTGCAAGAAAGGGACACGAATAACAAAATAATGCAACAATTAAAACACACCAAACAACCGACTACAATATTACAACTAGTACGACGACAAACACCTAAACCCTTAGAAAGCAAGACAACACTCCACTGCCTACAAACCTTCTATCCTAATAGCATTCTCCACACCCTCCTATCTAGGGTCACGTCTTTCATAACCTAGAGTTGAACCATATCTTGTCTAATCACCTCTTTCCAGTATTTCTTCGATCTACCTCTACCTCTCCGTGTACCTACTATAATCAACCTCTCGGACCTCTTCACAGGGGCATCTGGGCATCTCCTTTGCACATGTCCAAACTATATATATCTCGTTTCCTTCATCTTGTCCACTACAGAGGTCAATCCTACCTCATCTCGATATCCTCGTTCTGAATCTTATCATTCCTTGTATGCCAACACATACACCTCAACATCCTTAGTTTCACAACATGAATCTCTTGATTATGAGAGTTCCTGACTGGCCAGCACTCCACCCTATACTACAAAGTTGGTCTAACCACCACTTTTATACAACTTACCTTAAGTTTGGATGGAACCTCTTTGTTACACAAGACTCCATGTGCAAGCCTCCACTTCATCCATGACGCCCTTATACAGTGTGATATTCTCATTGATGTTTGCACTTTTCTAGATTATAGACCCATGTTCTTAGGGATAACCTGAGTGTCAAGCCTCACTTTCACACTTTCCTCTTGCATTGAATCACCGAATTTGCAGTCCAAATGCTATATTTTGGTCCTGCTTAACTTGAACCCTCTAGTCTCCAAAATCTGTCTCTAAACCTTCCTAGCATTAACTCTCAGGCTCTCCAACTTACATTAACTCTGCTGACCGTCTCATCAATCAGTATTATGTCATTAGCAAATAACATATATCAAAGCACCTCATCCTGAATGGACTGCGTCAATTCATCCATTGCCAAGGCCAATAGAAATGGACTAAGAGTTGAAGCTTGGTGCAATCCCATCTCCATTGGAAAGTGGTCCGAGTCTCCTCCCATCATTCTCACATGTGTCTTAGCTCCATCATACATGTTCTTTACCTCCATAGTGTAAGCCAACAGTATCCCTCTAGCCTCTAGGCATTTCTAGAGGATGTCCCTCGAAAAATTGTCGTGGGCAAGATCAATGAACACCATATGTAGGTCCCTCTTCCTTTCTCAGTATCTCTCCACTAGTCTCTTCACAAGATGGATGGATTCCATAGTTGATCATCCCAACATAAAACCTAACAAATTCTAAATAATAAACACACCCCTCCTCACTCTCAACTCTGCCATCTCTCCCATACTTTCATAGTATGGCTTAACAACTTAATACCATTATAATTTTGCATATCACCTTTGTTCTTGTACAACAAAACCATCATACCCCACCTCCAAGCTTCTGGTACTATATCAATCTTAAAAATGATATTAAACAAATCAGTTAACCACTCCATACCTGCTCTACCCATGTTCTTCTGAAACTACACCAAAATTTCATTAGGTTTGATCGTTTTTCCCTTCTCATCCGGATGATAGTGCACTTAACCTCTTCAATCTTAATCCGCCTACAGTACCCAAAAACTCAATGTCTCTCGTAGTGCATCAAATCACCCAAAACAATATTTTTGTCTATTTCGTTCAAAAGTTTAAGGAAGTAGGTTTGTCGTCTTTGCTTAATGAGAGTCTCTTCCAGCAACACCTTGCCTTCCTTATCCTTGGTGCACTTTACTTGATCCAGGTCTCGAGCCTTCATCTCTCTTGCCTTCGCGAGCCTGAACAATTTCTTATCTCTGTCTTTGTCTCTTAGTTCAATATACAACCGTTCAAAGGCTATCGTCTTTGTTGTTGTAACGACCAACTTAGCCTTGCCACCTTATATATTTCCTTATTCTTCTGCTTCTCCTCCTCCTCCTCTTTGCATTCCACCAAATTTACATAGGCTGCCTTCTTTGCTCTCACTTTTCCTAACACATCCCCATTCTACCACCAATCCCCTTGGTGATTATTAATATTGCCCCTCGACACTCTACAACCTCTCTTATTGCTTCCCTAATGCAATTAGCTGACTTTCTACATCCCCACGACTCTTCCAAGCCCCTATTCCATCAACTTCTCTCTCATATATAGAGAGAGGGCAGGGGTTAAGCCAACCCATTTAATTCTTGGTTGGTCAATATAGATTCTTCTTCGTCGTCCCTTAATCTCCAAATTCATTACTTAAAGCTTATGTTACGCAGTAAGATTCTCACTCAGGATAACCTTGCAGTCCTTAAAAGGACTCTATTGCCTTCTCAAGAGTAAGTAATCTATTTGAGTTTTAGCCACCGTACAACAAAAGGTAACCAAGTGATTCTCCTCCTTCGGGAAGCACAAGTTAGCTATTACCTACTCAAAAGCTTTAGCAAAATCTGAGCGAGTTTCCCCTCCATTTCTATCTCCAAAGCCAAAGCCTACATGCACATC
>DF362261.1:31153-44485 GCA_000787875.1 Solanum virginianum
CCAAAGCCAAAGCCTACATGCACATCGTCAAAGTAATATGAGTTGCCCCAATGTGGCCATTGATATCTCCACCAATGAATATCTTCTCGATGTCCAGTATACCCCTTACATAGAAAGGGCAAAAGGTGCTCTTTTATTTTTCAAGGTTAAAAGACAGGATGCAGTAACTCTAGTTAATGAAGTGAAATAATCCCTTTATACAAATCTCATTTTTCATGTGCGACATTTACATAATGCTATGTTGTTCATGAGACAACATTTGTACAATGAACATAGCAAATCACATCTCTAATATTAAAAAGAATTTGGCAAATGAGACTAAAGTACAATAATGCACTACAAAGAATATGAAAATTGTGCAATTGAATGCTTGAAGAAACTTCTATTTAGGACAAGTTGTGGCACGCGTTATGTGAAAACAGAATTCTAGTCAACGCCTTTAGTACAATTTCTCTCACGTGCCAATTAAGGAATAGCATCTACACGAAATAGCGAAACACAAATGCATCCACTAAATCCCGATTCTAAGCTAAATTATAATTTTACCATTCTTAAAAAAAATTAATTAAACCTATTTTTCTCAACAAATTTTTCTTTAACTCTATCCTCCAGACATCCAGTATGTTTATTGGTGTGTCAGTTTTCGAATTGAGTTGCACGTATGCTTTTTTCATGTTTATTTAAGAGTTTTACACTTGAGGAAGGTCAAGCGAATGCACATTTGGGTCGAAGATTCAAGAAGAACGTATTGATATGATACTAGGAAGCAGGATAGGGAGATTACTTTTTCTTTGGTTGACCCTTCTCTTCAGTCACTGAAGCAAAGTTTCTTACACAGAAATAATTGCGGGTTTTGAACTCCAACCGTCTTGCTGATCAATAGAAGAACAATACTAATTAACAGCAGATAAACCCACAAAGAAAGAGTCGAAAACTGCAATCGTTTACAACAACACTTTAAAACCATTCGGAAAGAGTAAAGAGTGCATATGTAAAACAAGAGAAAGAAATGAGTAAAGTACCAGAGAACTTTGGACTAGTGTATGGTAATTTGCAGGAGTGAAAGAAGCAATTGCTGGAGCTGTAACAGCGATATATTGGCAGCGCCATTTCTCTGACCTTTGCAATTGCCGACCAAGCAAGAGCAGATTAGGAATTTTCTTTTTTATCGGGTGTAGCAGCTCACTGGATAGCAACAGTCCTGAGAAAATTAAACATTTGGACCAAACTATTTATATTTACAGAAAAAATTCATTAAATTTTAATAAAGTTTGACTCAAATGTATCATTGTTATTAAGAAAAAGGTTCATCCATGATATTATCTTTTAATGATGTTTTTGCAAAATCATCTTTTACACATGGTATGTTTTAATTCGGTCACGGCATTCTTTAAAAAAAATAATTTCTAAATAAAATTAAGAAAAAAAATCTTAATTTTATGGATTTCTTTTCTTAATTTTATTTAGAATTTATTTCTAAATAAATTTTTAATTTTGTGGATTTTTTTCTTATTTAGAATTTGTTTCTAAATAAATTCTAAATAAATTTTTTTAAAAAATTCTTAATTTTGTGAATTTTTTTCTTAATTTTATTTAGATTTAAAAAAAAAGACATGGGCGAATTAAAATATGTCATATGCAAAACCAGCTTTTACACATAGCATGTTTTAATTCGGTCACATCATTTAAAAAAACAAATTCTAAATAAAATTAAGAAAAAAACATTCTTCATTTTGTGGATTTTTTTCTTAACTTTATGAATTTTTTTTTATTTAGATTTTTTTCTAAGTAAATTCTAAATAATTTTTTTTTTAAAAAATCTTAATTTTGTGAATTTTTTTTCTTAATTTTATTTGGATTTTTTTTTAAAAAAAAAGAAAAAGTTGTGGCCGAATTAAAACATGTCATGTGTAAAAGGTGATTTTGCAAAACCACTGTTAGAAAATAATGGCATAGATGATCCTTTTCCTTAACAGCTATGGCATATTTGAGCCAAACTTTTAATAAATGACATAGATGAACCTTTTGTTAAAGTTTGATGGCATATTTGAGCTTTTTCCCTTATATTTATATACCCTTTACATTTATGCTTCTACTAGTAAATGTCACGTGCTAACATCAATACCCATTTATCTTGTTTAATATACCAATAGGGTATTTCTATGCCGATAGGGTATTATAGATGATTAAACTTAGTTTATATGATACCGATATGGTATCAATATACCGATAGAGTATCACAAAGAATATATTTTCTACTAATTTAGAATTTAATAAATAAGTTTGTAACTTTAATAATTTTCTCTTAATTATTTTATTTATTAAAAAAAAGAGTTCAAAATTGTATGATATCGATAGGGTATGAATATACTGACGGAGTATCACAAAAATTATTTTCTACTAATTTAGAGTTTAATAAATAATTTTGTGACTTTAATAATTTTCTTTTAATCGTTCTATTTCTTAAAAAAGAGCTCAAAACTATATGATATCAATAGGTTATCAATATACCGATGGAATATCATAGATAATTAAGCTTCAATTCTATGCGATATCGATATGGTATAAATATACCAACGGAGTATCATAACGAATATATTTTCTACTAATTCAGATTTTAATAATTGTTTTAATTGTTGCTTATTTATTTAATAAATAAATATAAACCTATATGATATCAATATACAACTAGAGTATCACAAAGGATTATTTCATAGTATTCATACCGACATTATGCTGACATCTTGCTAATGTCATCATGACATAATGGACGTAATAAAAAGGGAAAAGTGGGGTAAGAAGGTAAATAGTTTGGACCATGAATCCATTAAGTGTAAATAGTTTGGATTGGATCTATTAAGTATAAATTGTTTGGATTGGATTCATTAAGAATAAATAATTTCACATTAGGTCTATTTTTGTGTAATTTTTCCTTTTTGTTTTTAGTGACCTTTGACGAGGAAAGTTAGTTAAAAGTTTAATTATGTTTTTTTGGAATCAAATTAATATTATCAAAATTTCTTAGTCTTTTTAAAATATAATCACAACTCATTCTTCAAATATCTATTTAAGAAAAGAGGAAAAGAAAATCATTTCATCTCTTCCCATCTCTTCAAACTTAACATCAAATTTAAGCTCCTCCGAAAAAGATCAACGATGGCCCTTTACAATAATAGGTTTTGTCGGTCGTCACTGAAACGCCGCAAAAAATATGCTTTGGAATGCCCATAATCGTAATTTTCACATATCTCAAAATTCGTGCATGATATCAAAAAATAGACTTCATATTCTTAATCACATTGCAAAATTTAGTGGAAATGGGTATAATTCGATTTTTAGAAGACCCGTAGTGAAAAATAATTTTCGCTAATTTTTTGCGGAACAGTGTATGTCCGTGCTCTGGCCGCGACGCGCCAGGGGCGCAGATTAGTGTTAGTTGCTCCTTCGCTTTTAGTCCGCATCGCAGACTAGACGTGGACCAGTGTAATATTTTTCCCAGTTTTCTTATTCCATCCAAGCTCATTGGGGTAATAGCCCCATGCCCATTTAAACGTAAAATCTCCCATACTTGGCCATTTTTCAACTATATATCACTCAAAACCCTCACAAAAACCTCTCTAACACTTAACCAAATATTTCATTCCAAATTCAAGAATTTCAAGCTTAACTTTGGGACTCAAGGATTCACTTCAAGCTCTAAGTTTCCTTCAAGCTCATCTCAAGAAAATTCAAGTTTGAGGTATGTGGGTTTCATCTATTAGGTCCT
The DNA here is from genome assembly GCA_000787875.1 of Solanum virginianum. Lineage (NCBI taxonomy): Eukaryota > Viridiplantae > Streptophyta > Magnoliopsida > Solanales > Solanaceae > Solanum > Solanum virginianum. The sequence goes on from DF362261.1 coordinate 34,920, forward strand.
TCCACCGATGGAGTCCAACCTTCCTATTTTCATGAAAATTTGCATGTTTTCGAGTTGTATTACTTATGGGTATATCTTATTATGAAATATAAGCATGAATTATGTTGGGGTTTTATCAAAATATTGTTGATTATGCGTGAGTATCTGTTTTAAGCTTACACTATGAGTTGATCTTTGTGTATTAAGACTATGCCTGTTTTGAGCTATAAAACTATGATCTATTATGAGTCTTGATGATAGATTTCAAGGTACCCTACATGAGGGTTTTACTACATGTTAGTGGGTTGATTTGCATTATGTTTACTCATCTTACTTCACTCTTGAATTGCATGATTTTGAACAAGCATCATGAACCCACCATGTGTTTGATAAAATGTCGAGCCAAGAATTCTCAAGTTATTGATGATCTATTTCATGATTCACAAGTCAAGTGACTATATGATGATTAAGGGATTTCAAGTATATATATTGAATTCATGAAAATTAACTATGATTTTACAAGTTACAAGTTAAGCCCTATTTCAAGGTTTTTACCTCTTGTGAGCGATTCATGTTAAAGCAAGGTTCATGTATGATTATAATCTACTCTCATGTTATCATATTATTATGTTTGGCTTGCCTTGGTAAGTAGGCCACACCTTGTCGAGGGTGTGTCATGCCTCGATCACCTTGTCGAGCGAGTGTCATGCCTCGGTCACCTTGTTGAGGGGTGTCATGCCTCGATCACCTTGTCGAGGGGTGGTCATGCATCAAATTTCAAGTGGTAGCCCGCTTGGTCTATGTCGGTTAAGGTCTCTTCCCACGTATGTATTATGTACTATACAGGTTGAATGATTTATAAGCACGTTTTACTTCAAGATTGATCATACATGTCATATTGAGATTATACTTATTTATTGCCTACGATTATGCATTTTAACTATATTGGCTTATGTCTTGTTAGGCAATAAATAAGCACGTACTAAGTCCCACATACTTAGTACATTCAAACGTACTAACGCATACTCTATGCCTATATGATATTACCATGTAGGAACCGAACCACCTTTTGATCACCCTCTATGTAGCTAGTTCAGTACTTCGGAGATAAGCTTTGGTGAGTCCTCAAGTCCGAGGACACTATCTATGTTACTCTTGCTATTTTTAGACTTCTTTATGTTGAACATTTATTACTATGAGAGTGGACTCGAAAAGTGTCTTGGCCCCTTCTCCATTCTATGTTAGAGGTGTTGTTGGATATTATGATGTACTTATGCTATGAGCTTGACTCTTTTATGTTTTTATGAATATCAAGACTTTCCCTTGGTCCCACTTCCCTTTTTATTATATCACGTGATGTTTATTTTGCTTCCGCGATCAAGGATGTGTGAATGATATGCTAAGAGGCTTGTTTGGGGTCCCCATTCACTGTGTCACGTCTAAGCCCTAGGCTTGGGTCGTGAAAAACTTGGTATCAGAGCATTAGTTGGTAATGATCCTCGAAATCCAACATACCGCGTCGATTAGAGTCCTATTCATGATTGTGAAGCACACCACAATTATGAATGGGAGGCTATGAGGCATTTTAGGAAATGTTTCACTTCTTCATGGTCTATATCATGCTTTAGATGTAAGATAAGACTTTCCTCTCTCGCCCCCCTCCCCCCCTGCCTTAACGAATGCTCTTTTCTCTTTTTGATCGTGATGCTATAAAGAGGAAGACCAAGGAGGGGTTGTGCATCCATGGGGCAACCGGCTTATCCCACTCCTCAAGCCCCTCAAGGAGAAGAGGTTACTCAAGTCGAGTTCTGGCATGCCATCACAATGTTAACCCATGCTATGACTAACCAATTGAATCAAGGGGCCCAAGCCCCTCATGCTCATACTCCGACCTCAAGAGTGAGAGACTTCACTAAGATGAACCCTCTGGAGTTTCATGGGTCCAAGGCGGAGGAAGACCGCCAAGAATTCATAGATGAGGTGTATAAGGTGTTATCCATCATGGGTGTAAATTCGAAGGAGAAGTCGAATCCAGCGGCCTACCAACTAAAAAGTATGACTCAAATTTGGTTTGTGCAATGGAAGGTGGAGAGGGAAAATCATGATGCTATTCCTTGGGAGGAGTTCAAAGCCGCCTTCCTCAATCGGTTCTTCGCTATTGAGTTGAGAGGCTAAAATGATGGAGTTCATGAATCTTAAGCAAGGTTCCATGAGTTTGAGGGAGTACGCCCTCAAGTTCAACAAGCACTCTAAGTATGCTCCTCAATTGGTCGCCGAACCTAGATCAAAGATGAACAAGTTTGTGTCGGTGGTGTCTGACTTGATAAATAAAGAGTGTCGTACCGCGATGCTTGTAAGTGATATGGACTTGTCTCGGCTCATGACATATGCCGAACAACTTGAGGGGGAGAAACTTAGGAAGATGGGAAGTGGGGAGTCCAAGAGGGATCGATTTGATGGTGGCTTCCTAGTTCAAGAGTCCTCCAATGCTCTAAATAAGAGATTGACTATTGATGGGTTGTCTAACCCAAGGTGTCAAGATGGCTATGGTGGGAGGACTAACCCCAAGTGTCAAAGGTGTGGGAGGAACCATGGTGGTCCATGCTTGAGGAAAACCAATGCTTGTTATGGTTATGGTGAAGTGGGTCACAAGCTAGTTGATTGTCCTTATGCTTGAAAAAGGGGAAAAGGTGGTTGACCTCAAGAACAAGGTGGTCATATTGATCAAGGGGCTCAAGATGGCCAACAAGGGGGGTACTCCACGACATAATCGATTTTATGCCCTTCAAGGGAGGCAAGGAGGGGATGAGGTGCCCAATGTTATTACCGGTATGTTAAAGGTTTTTGATTTTGATGTGTATGCATTGATAGATTTGGGTATCACTATTTCTTTCATTATTCCTCTTGTTGCTAATAGGCTTCATGTGTCCCGAATTATTATGTGAATCTTTTGGTGTCCACCCCCATTGATGAGTCTATTGTTGCTAGGAAAGTCTATAGGGGTTGTTCCGTGTCCTTATTATATAAAGTTTTGTCTTGTGATTTTGTTGAACTTGGCATGGTGGGATTTAAAATCTTGGGGTTGATTGGTTCCATGCATATCATGCTTCCATGGATTGTAGAGCCCGTAAGTTAGATTCTAATTCCTTAATGAGTTCGTACTTGAGTGGAAAAATTGTAAAGTGATAGTTAAGGGTAGATTCATTTCTTTTCTAAAGGCCCAAATTGATATCTAAGGGTTGCAGTTACCATGTTGTAAATATTAGGGATGTTGAGTCTAAAGTCATTCCTATTGAGTCGGTTCCGGTGGTCAATGAGTTTTTGATGTCCTTTCCGATATTTTGAATTTGTGGTAATGTCTTTTGCTTGATTAATGCCCCAGTTATGTTTATGGATCTCATGAATAGAGTCTTTAACCCTGCCTTGATATGTTTGTGGTGGTTTTTAGTGATGATATATTGATTTACTTTCGGAGTGAAGAAGAGCTTGTGAATCATTTGAGGGTGGTATTGCAATTTTGAAGGATGAGAGGTTGTTTGCTAAGTATGAAAAGTGTGAATTTTTGGACAACAAAGGGGTGGTTAGAGAAGTACATCGATTGGCTAGGTTGAGAATGAGGTTGATGAAGTTGAGAATGGTGGTGTAGTGATTTTTTACGGTTCGAAATCTTCTTTGGTGGAAAAGTCCAAGTTAAAGCAGGACCTTGATCCCACCCTCCTAAGATTGAAAGATTTAGTGAAGGATGGTAAAGAAGGAGTTTTCTCCCAAGGGGGAGATGGTGACCTTGGGCACCAAGGTAGGCTATGTGTTCTTAATGTTGATCTTTGGGTTTACTTGAAAGTCCCACCCATGGAGGGTGTGACCCGTTTTGACTAGAGAGGGAAGTTGAACCCAAGGTTTATGGGTCCTTAAAGGGTGTTGAGGAGAATTAGTAAGGTTGCCTATGAGATGGAGTTGCCTATAGATATGAACATGGTTCATCCGATCTTTCATATGTCGATGGGGAGGAAGTGTGTGAATGACTCGAGTGCTATAGAGCCCTTTGAGGTTGGAAGGTATTGTGGAGGATAATTTGACCTATGAGGAGGTCTCGATGGAAATATTGGATAGACATGTGGGAAGGTTGAGGAACAAGGATATAGGATCCGTCGAGGTTCTTTGGAGAGATCAACAAGTTGAAAGTGCCACATAAGAAGCCGAAGCGAATATGAAGAAGCGATATCCACACCTCTTTCATTCTATTCAAGCTTAAGATAGCAAACTAAGTCCTTTCTATGATTTCAAGTCTTAAGTTTCAGTCATCATGACATTTTTGCATACATATATACATGTCCATGATAACAGATTTTGGTGATTTTTGACATCATGTTGAGATTTTTGAAAATGATGTTTAAGTGCATTTGTTGCATTCATGTCGGGATGAAATCTTCATGATTACTTCTCTTATGCATGATTCTTTGACATTCGGGGATAAATGTTCCCAAGGGGGAGATATTGAAACGCTTCAAAAAATGTGCTTCGGAATGCCCATAATCACAACTTCCATATATCTCAAAATTCGCACGTGTTATCAAAAATCTGACTTCATATTTTTAATCATGGGGCAAAATTGAGTGGGAAATGGGTAACCCGAATTTTAGAAGACTCGTAGCAAAAAATAATTTTTGCTAATTTTTTGTGGGATAGTGTATGTCCGTGCCCTGGCCGCGACGCGCTAAGGGCGCGGACTAGTGTTAGTTGTTCCTTCACTTTTAGTCCGCATAGTGGATTGGACGCGAACCAGTGTAATATTTTTCCCAGTTTTCCTATTCCATCCAAGCGCATTGGGGAAATAGCCCCATGCCCATTTAAACATAAAATCTCCCAAACTTAGCCATTTTCAACTAGCGGACTAGTAGAAAATTTTCATTAATTTTCCTATGCACCCAAGGGCATTGGGGTCATAACTTTATGCCCACTAAAACGTGAAATCACCCATACTTATCCATATATCACTCAAAACCCTCACAAAAATCTCTCAAAGACTTAACCAAATATCTCATTCCAAATTTAAGAATTTCAAGCTTAACTTTGGGACTCAAAGATTCACCTCAAGCTCTAAGTTTCCTTCAAGCTCATCTCAAGAAAATTCAAGTTTGAGGTATGTGGGTTTCATCCATCGGGTCCTTCTATCCATGGAGTTCAACCTTCCTATTTTCATGAAAAATTGCATGTTTTCGAGTTGCATTACTTATGGGTATCTCTTATTATGAAATATGAGCATGAATTATGTTGAAGTTTTATCAAAGTATTGTTGATTATGCATGAGTATCTATTTTAAGCTTACACTATGAGTTGATCTTTGTCTATTGAGACTATGCATGTTTTGAGCTATGAAACTATGATCTATTATAAGTCTTGATGATAGATTTCAAGGTACCCTACATGAGGGTTTTACTACATGTTGGTGGATTGATTTGCATTAAGTTTACTCATCTTACTTCACTCTTGAATTGCATGATTTTGAACGATTACCATGAACCCACCATGTGTTTGATAAAAAGTCAAGCCAAGAATTCTCAAGTTATTGATGATCTATTTCATGATTTACAAGTCAAGTGACTATATGATGATTAAGGGCTTTCAAGAATGTATTGAATTCATGAAAATTATTTATCATTTTACAAGTTACAAGTTAAGCCCTATTTCAAGGTTTTTACCGCTTGTGAGCGATTCATGTTAAAACAAGGGTTCATGTATGATTATGATCTACTCTCATGTTATCATGTTTGGCTTGCCTTGGTAAGTAGGCCACACCTTGTTGAGGGGGTATTATGCCTTCGTCACCTTTCGAGGGGGTGTTATGCCTCCGTCACCTTGTCGAGGGGGTGTCATGCCTCGGTCACCTTGTTGAGGGGGTGTCATGACTCGGTCACCTTGTTGAAGGGGTGCCATGCCTCGGTCACCTTGTCGAGGGGTTTCATGTCTCGAATTCCAAGTGGTAGCCCGCTCGGTCTATGTAAGTTAAAGTCTCTTCCCACGCATGTATTATGTACTATACAAGTTGCATGTTTTACAAACATGTTTTACTTCAAGCATTGATCATATATGTCATATTGAGATTATACTTACATATTGCCTACGATTATGCATTTTGACTATATTGGCTTATGTCTTGTTGCATTGCATTCCACATGATTAGTGAATTCAAATGTACTAACGCATACTTTATGCCTACATGATATTACTATGTAGGGACCGGAGCACCTTTTGATTATCCTCCACGTGGCTAGTTTGATACTTCAGAGATAAGCTTTGGTGAGTCCTCAAGTCCGAGGACACTATCTATGGTTACTCTTGCTATTTTTAGACTTTTATATTGAACACACTTTCTTTTCAGAGATAAGCTTTGGTGAGACCTCAAGTTCGAGGACACTATCTATGTTACTCTTGCTATTTTTAGACTTCTTTATATTGAACACTTGTTACTATGAGGGTGAGCTCGAAAAGTGTCTTGGCCCCTTCTCCATTTTATGTTAGTGGTGTTATTGGATATTATGATGTACTCATGCTATCAGTTTGACTTTTTTATGTTTTTATGAGTATCAAAACTTTTCCTTAGTCCTGCTTCCCTTTTTATTATATCATGTGATGTTTATTTTGCTTCCGCGACCAAGGATGTGCGAATGATATGCTAAGAGGCTTGTTTGGGGTCCTTTGGGTTCCCCATTTGCCGTGCCACGTCTAGGACCTAGGCTTGGGTCGTGACAGTCACTCTAAACGGAAACAACTCAATGTCATCGTAATTTATCACTCTTCCTCAACCAAGGTAAGTACAGGGATGCCTCTACAACAACCAATTTCATTGCTTGTCGTTGTCGCCGCCAGTAGTCACTCTAAAGAAAATGTTCATGTTATCGTGACCATCTCCTTTCTTAATGATTCCTATGTGTTTTGTTTTTTTTTAAAAAAAATTGAATTTGTAAACAAGAACATTGTTAATAATCAAGTTAAAAATTAGGGTTTTGTGGAGCAATGTTTTTTTTTTGTTTATGAAAGAATGAAATGAAATTTAAAGAAAACCTAATTTTTAGGAAATGTTAAGAATTTGTTGAAAAAAAATAGCAGGGTAATTTATCTTAACAGGTGACTCATATCTTGGTAGAAATATAGTCAATTCTATTCTCTGTTCAACATATAACTCTCATATGTTGATAGAAATTTTAACAGAATGGTTGTCTATTCTAACAAGTCACTGACATTACATTAATAAAATGATCATTTGTTACAACTGGTTACTCATGTGGTATAACAATAGATGGGTCATCTGTTGCACGTGTAACTCATGTGTTGCAATGGAATGTTCATATGCTGCAATAGAATATTCATATGTTGCAACAAAAGGTTCATCTGTCGCAACAGATGAATTGAACTAATGACCAATTTTATTTTAAGTTTTTTAATTTTTTTTTGTATTTCATAAAAAAAACAGGTTGTTAAATGATCGAGCCTTGAATTTGAACAACTAATTTTATTAAATAAATACTTATATTAATATTTATTTATTTAGTTACATAAAAGACAAGAATGACCATTATACAGTTGAATGCTCAGGCCTTAGATTCGAATAACCAGATTTTGTCTTGCATTTTTGAATAAGGAGGACTGTTTCTACCTAATGTCCCATCCCAACAAGCGTTAAAATGATGAGGTATAACTATATAACTATTATGCCCACTTATCTTCTAATTAAGAAGTTGTTGTTGATGCATGTATGTAACATTTGGATGTCATTTTTTACTATTTGCAGAAGAAGTTGAAGCAACAGACTAATTCACAATATCAATACTAATTCACAATATCAATACATCACCGACTTCTTATTTTTTCAAAACATACGTTGATAAGGTCAATGTTACTGATTATAAGGAGAAAATTGTTAGTACTATCAAAGGGTTTAGCATATGTCACGACCCAACCTATAGGCCGTGACTAGTACCCGATTGGGGCACTCAGACACCATTGCTAAGCCAGAATCTGACTATATTAATTAGTTTATTTACAGAAATTTTGGCAGAGTTTCCTCTGTTTTCTTAACTAACCCAAAACCTGCATACAGACAATCCCAGCAAACAGAACATATATACATACATGCGGGCCGACAAGGTCACCGCTGCGGTTAAACCACCCAACATATACAACATATATACATAATATTCAAACTGACATGTCCCACACTCACAAGAGTCCACAGACCTCTATACAAGCAGACTGAATCAAAAGACGGGACAGGGCCCCATCGTACCCTCAAATGATCATAATACAAAATAAAGAAGTAGCATGTATACCAAAAGGTTGCTCCGAAGCAAAGGAGCTCTTCAGAAGGCGGATAGGAATCCTAAGCTGGTGGCCCACTACTCTGTGAGTCTGTACCTACGGGCATGAAACGCAGCCCCCGAAGAAAGGGGGTCAGTACGAAATACGTACCGAATATGTAAAGCAGAAAGTATAAACTGTAAACGAGGGTAATAATCCAAACAAAGGTATAAAAGGGCCAAACTCATATGCAAATGTCAAAGAAACCTTTCTTTTATCTCTTCAGAATATCAAACTGATGCCTAACGAACCGGAATGATGGCGACCTCCAAGCTCGCGCCATCCCACTGCCTCACACCAGAACGTTCAAATCTCCGAAGTCTCCAACACACAAATCCCAACTGTAGCATAGGTGAGCCGAGGTGAGCGAGGCCCAGCGCTCACGTCATAGGATAGGTGAGCCAAGGCAAGCAAGGCCCAGCGCTCACGTATCATAATCCAGAGGTGACATCAAACAGATAAGTGAGCCGAGACGAGCGAGGCCCAGCGCTCACATGAGTCGGGGCGAACGAGGCCCAGCATTCACACGTCATAATGCCAACATATCCCAAGCCCAGCTCCTTATAACTCCAAAATAAGCAAAGCCGGCCGATGGGTAAACCGACCCGCCGTATCCAACCTCTTTCGGAATATATATATATAAATAGTATGCACGATAATAACCAGCTCGGGAACCGGTAAATGAGGTCATAATAGGCGCGAGTAGAGTCGTGAGGATAATATGCACAAAATCATTTCCATAATTCCAATGCTAGGCAAAATATTCATTTCTGAAATTCAAATATTAATTATCAAAAATCCCCAACAGGAGTAGTAAGGCATTCATGTTCGCTCTTGACATGTTATTATTAAAAATCCAAAATAGTAGTAAATTGTTCATATCCAATAATATTGTATAGTTCGCCTTTAATTCTTTTTAATATCATGCCCAGAGTCCATTATAAATCCATACTAGACTGTCCAACTCAGTTAAAAGGGAAAACATATATGATTATTAGTTCATGTGTACAAGCTGCTTATATCTTATAATTAATTTTTATAACCAAAATCTATAGATTAAAATAAGACACATGAAACCAATTTGGAGCAGTTCATTGATGGAGAAAAAAATCGTAATAATTGATCAGACAGTATCCTGTACTTGTGGATCCTTCATCTATTTCCATCAGCCCAACAGAACCCTTGTGAGGTGTTCCAATCTTAATGTCATAGATTTCAACAAAATCTTTACA
>DF362260.1:0-12281 GCA_000787875.1 Solanum virginianum
TTCGGTTTGCGATTTGGTTCGGATTCCGGTTTGGTTTTGCACACCCCTAGACTTGACTGATAAATAATACATATTTCCAAAGACGAATGCCGACTTGAACAATAACAACATACTCAGTGAAATCTCATAAGTGACATGTGGGGAAAGTAGAATATACGTAGAATTTATCACTACCTCATAGAAGTAGAGAGACTGTTTTTTGAGATCTCTCATCTCAAAACTCATAAGCAGAAAAATAAAAACTAAATATCATTAAGAAAAAAAAAAACCGCCGACTTGAACAAATTAATTAATTCAAACTCTAATCACTCCTGCGGCAAGTCGAATATAGTAGTATTACAGATATTAATGTTTAATTATGGTTACTCGTTTATTTTATATAAAAAAAACCAATGGTGTATAATAAATTGTGTATAAACAACAAAATTGTCCTTTTTTTAATTTGTAATTTCTGATGAAGCGTGACTTTGCATGACGTTGCTACACATGCCTACTTAACATTCTCTATCTTTCCGGTCCCACCTCTCTCTCAAATAAATATTGCCTTTTGAGATATACGTAAAAATCTACTAAAATATCAATAAATATTAAATCTAAAATCATAAATTTAACATTGGATTACGCAGTCCCATAGCTATATGAATGAAGTGGTGATCAATTAAATATTTTTTTATCAAAAGATTATATTATATATTTAGGAGTTGTTTGGTGTCAGTGAGATTTGACATCTCGTCTGGTAGCTTGTTTTGAGCCTTAGGAAGGCAGCAAGAACCAAAGCACCCATAAGATTTCTTGTTCATTAGGTGCGTATCTTTATATTTATATAATTTTTACATATTTTCTATAGATAAATATCAAAAATACACCTGAACTATCCTCTTTTTTTGAGTTTCCTAGATAAACTATTGGAAGTGTGAGTTTTATACCTAAACTATTATTTATTAGTATGAGAAACACACTTATATCTTTCATTTCACTCTCACCATGCTGTGTGTACTACACTCTCTCTTTTATTTTTTAAAAAATTCATATCACACTCTAGATGGACAAAATATTTCACGTTGGCAAAAAATAATAAATTATAGTATAGTTAAAATTAAATATTAAACTATTATTATTTCAAAAATTTTATAAAATAAAATACAAAATATTTTTCTTACCCTACCCCACTACTTCCTCTCACCGTATCCCCCCAACCCCCCTCGCCCCACTCTCTTCCAACAAAAATTGTAAATTTTTTTAAAAAAATCTTACTTCATCTCCCTCTTAAAATAATAATCTAGATATTATTTTAAAATATTTTTAGAAAAAATAATTATGTGCTAGCCACTAAATCCTCCGCTTTTATTTTTTTTAATTTTTTTAGAAAATTATTTTTTATTTGTCGCAAGATTTTTTTTTAAATTTTTTGTTTCTGTTATATTTGATAAATAAGTAGAATTTTTTCTAAAAATACGTGTACATATCTATAAAGTAAATTTTATTAAAAAATTAAAAAAGATAAAAATAAATTGGGAGCAGAGAATTAGATGCAGGTGAGACAAAATATTATTTATTTAAAAAATATCAATGTTTTAAATAGGAGTGAAATAGGGGCTAAAGTTTGATCTTTCTAAAAATATTTTATAAAAGAGACTCAAAAAAATAAAAGAGCGGAGATCGTTGGGAGGGTGGGGGGTACGCGGGGGTGTGGGCAGTGGAGTAGGTGAGGAAAACATTCTAAATTTTATTTTTTTTTAAATATTTTTTTGGGAGAATATTTATATTTTAATCTTTTACTTTTCACTAATATTAATATTTAATTTATTTTTTGTCAATATGGCATGCCATGTGACAAGGTTTTCTCCAATAAAAGATAAAATGTATTACACACACCACTGAGGTGTATTTCTCAAACTAATAAGTGATAGTTTAGGTATGAAACTCACACTCCCAATAGTTTAGGTATGAAACTCAAAAAAAAAAAAGAGAAGATAGTTTAGGTATGTTTTTTATACTTATATATATAGATGCAGAAAATATTTTTCGGGGTCAATGGGTGCTCGAGCACTCGGGATGATCCACGTGGATCCGCCTCTGTATATATGGTGGGTTAACTTATCCCATGATTAATTATCCTGAGATACCACATTGCCAACCAATCGACCCCTTAAATTAAATATTATTTTTATAAATATATATACTCCCTCCGTCCTAAATTATTTGAATTTTTGAGACTCTTTTTAATGTTTAAAATATTTAAATTGTTCAAAGTTAAAGGTGCATGTTTGAAGTTTTTTTTATATTTGGGCTTTCATTTATTGAATTTTTATATTTTCTAAGAGATAAATTACGCATCATATTTATAATTTCACAAAGCACTATAGTAGAAAGTATGGTGTAAATTTTGTCTTCAAATTTTTCCTTAATATGTGCGTGTGCATTACCTCACAAATTCAATTAAAAAAAAAGAGAGAATTAAATTGTAAATTTCCTTGGCGAGAATTGTCTACACACCCTGAGATTATATAACACGTTGATGCTAAACCTAAAAATGGTGGTTCAACAAATTGAAAAGCTAGGACATATATTTTCTTAGTCGTTAGTTTTTGTTAATTTCTGCATAGTGCAAAATAATTTGTCTTTTCAACAAAATAATTTCATACAAATAATTAGGGGTGAATAAAATCAATCAAAAATTAAATTAAATTGCAAACCAAATCAACCCGATTAGTAGTTTGATTTGACTTGATTTGGTATTGAAAAAAAATCTGACGATATTTGGGTTGGCTTTAACTTTGGAAAATGATCAAAATTACTCATAAACTATGCGAAATAGACCACTTATACCCTCCGTTATATTTTGGGACGAAAATACCCTGCCGTTATCCTAAGAGACCACAAATATCCCTCAAGGGTTAATAGCAGATGTGGCAAGCCACGTGGCACTAATTCTGCCACCTAAACTTGCCAACTAGGATATCAATTAAATTTTACCCAATTCGTAATCCATTACGCTAACCCACTAATGAAAGATCTGACCCAATAAATTAAGAGAATACTCTTTATCAGCAGCTCATCGCTAGGGCTCTTCAAGAATAGAAGATGTACTGCATCATACGCATATAGCATGAAAATAACCATTGCATCAGCAGACTGCCACCTGATAAAGGATGAAAATAACCATTGTGCCATTGTCTATGTAGAGGTGATTATATCAGCAGAACTCCATCCATTTCACTACAATTTGTTGGCTTATAGTAGTTCGTGGGGATTCATCCGTCTTGTTGACATGAGGAAGTCTGCACTATGTCTAGATAGCAGGTAACCCCTTTCCATTGATAGTGTGAGACAGACTGATACCAAGGGAACAATTGTTGAGAGAGCTCTGGAAGACCGCTGCTGATAAGGAGTTTCCTCTTAATTAATTTAGTGGGTCAGATCTTTCATTAATGGGTTAGCATAATATATTATAAATCGGGTCAAATTCAATAGATATCCTAGTTGACAAGCTTAGTGTTAGAACCCTTATTCCATGCATTGGAGCAATTAGAAACATTTGGGACTCATATTGGCATAAAACGATCTCTGTTGAAAATTTTGACTACACCATTGAGTCCGGAATGTTAAGACGCACAGAATTTTGAAAGTAAACATTTTAATATTTTTGGATATGTATTTGCCTTCCATACTTTTATTTCGATTATTACTCAGATTTATGTTCTGTATCTTTTTCTTTGCATACTCAGTACGTATTTCGTATTTACTTCAGATGAGGACGGAACATCAAAATTAAATTTGAACAGTTGGTGAAAATTAAAAGACGGGGCCACATGGCCCAGTGAGGGACTGCCATGTGGCAACTCGGGTTAAGAATGGATATGTATGTATCTAATTTGCAGAAATTGGACAACAATTAAGCAAACTTTGAACTTTGATTTCTCTCTCATTTTTTGTCCGATTTGAGTGATTCAAAAGGCTAAGTTGTATAATTTTCTGAGGATAACAACATGGAAGCTTCAAAAATTGATTTTGGTGCATCTTTTGAGGTAAAAATTATTGTTTTGCTGCTGCATTGTTGTTATTTCTGAAAACTTTAACATGCGATTTCTTCCTCATATTAGCTCCGTTTTTTAAATGGTTTTCACTACTGAATTCCTTATCACTTGGAGAATATTTTCATGTAAAAATTTCTAAATTCCAATGATATGTTCTGGCGACAAAATTTTTTTGGACTATTTTACCCTTTTCACCCGAATTAATTAATTTTAGCGTCGTTAGGTTCGTTATATAATTATGATGCTATATTTGAATAGATTTTGGTGAATTGGAGTATCATAGAAAGGAGAAAAGCTTCAGAATTGACGTGATTGAAGACTTTATATAAGGCAAATAGTAGGGTTCTCGGGATTAGGGGCTGTTCTTGGCGAGATTGGAGAAAATTTTGAATTGTTGGAAGTGTTATGTGAATTGCTTAGAATATCTTTAAATATTATTGGTATGTATTTGGGTTAGTATTTGAATGTATAAGCATCGATGTTGGATTAAAGGTAAGCCGTTGAATCGAATTTATGAATGTTGTTGAATGATGAAACAGAGAGTTATTATTGTAGTATTGCTTTTCGAATTGATTGTCGATGTTGTTAGGTTGGTTGTTGTTGTTGTTGTTGATTGATTTGGCCGAATTGAATTATCGGGGTGGCCTATTTTCAGGGGAAATGCTGCCCAAATTTATGCAGAATTAAGGGCAAAGTTAGAATTTAATGCTCAAAAAGTCTTTAGCTAATGTTTGGCATTTTATGACTTGTTTGTAGATTTGGACAACCCAAAGCGTAAGTTGGATCTAGCTTGCATTTGGATTATATTGGAGAGCGTTCGAGGTATGTAAACCAACCTTCCTTTTCAGCATGCCTTAGTTAAAATAGGCTATGATACGAGCATCGAGGAAACTCTATTCTCGCAATCCGAGCATGTTTATGATCCGCATTTATTCCTTGGTATTCTTATGTTAATATGTCATAACATTGATCCTTACGTCCTTGGAATTCATAAGTTGCAAGGGTATATGAAAGCTGATTAGTTTTAAAAAAAATTTATTCTTTAACGATTCTAAAACTACAAACGCCCATAACTTTTACAGAAAAGCTCGAATTGCTTTGAAATTCTCGTAGGAGCTTGTATGATCTAGGATGAGTATGTTCTCCATAGGCTGGGCCAGCTTGGGTCTCCACCCGTCCATGGGTCTCGCGACATCCTTTTATGCAATTTCGATAACTTTTGAAAAAATATGTAATAATTATGCTTTCGATTTTAAATATGACTATTTTACTTATATTTTGAATTTATGATAATGATTTTACGCATATGATTACTCACTACTCCGCTCGTGCCTACTACTATGATATCATTCGTCGATTGGGATTCATCCGTCTTTTTGAATTTATGATAATGATTTTACGCATATGATTACTCACTACTCCGCTCGTGCCTACTACTATGATATCATTCGTCGATTCCCGGGTCGGCTGTTTATCGTGCGCATTATAATATACTCTAGTGTTATGCTGTATTTATGGTTTACCGAGCTCCTCGCTCGAGGGCCGAGTTCTATTTTTGTTGGGCGTTATGCTGTGTTTGGCGTTATGCTGTGTTGTGATATGTGACGGGAATTCAGAGATTTAAAACTTTCTGGTGTTATGCTGTGTGATGGCGCCATCGACGGGCGGGCGACTATATTTCCTGTGCCCTATGCATGATTTGCATTTTGAAAGTAAACATTTTAATATTTTTGGATATGTATTTGCCTTCCATACTTTTATTTCGATTATTACTCAGATTTATGTTCTGTATCTTTTTCTTTGCATACTCAGTACGTATTTCGTATTGACCCCCCTTGTTGGGGGGCTGCGTTTCATGCCCGCAGGTATCGATGCACAGTTTGGTGATCCACCGGTTTAGGACCTCTTCTGCTATTTGGAGTGCTCCCTCTGTTTCGGAGCCTACTTTTGGTATACATACTCGTTCGTTGCTTTGTATATATTCACTCGGAGGTACGGCGGGGCCCTGTCCCGTCCTATGATTCTGTTAGTTTATTTAGAGGTTTGGGGATATATGAGTGTGGGATGTGCCCAGTCCATTCGATTAGACTTGTATGATATGTGTGTTGGGCGATTTCACCCGCCATGGCGGCCTTGTCGGCCCGCATATGTATATATGTTGTTTTGTTGACCCTGTGTGACCTTTGTTAGTATTTTTTGAGTTCATGGTTATTTTGGGATAGTCCGTAAAACAAAAGAAACTCTGTCAATTTTTTTTTAATTATAGACTTGAAACATAGCCTTGTCGGCTTCTGTTATATTCGGGGATGTGTTTGATAGGATCTGAGGCAGTGTTTGATATTTGTGTCGATATAAGTCTTCTATTTGCAACACGACTTTGTGATTGTGTTTGGGTGCCCAATTCGGGCTCTAGTTGATATTTGTGTCGATATAAGTCATCTGTTTGCAACTCGACTTTGTGATTGTGTTTGGGTGCCCAATCTGAGCTCTAATCACGGCCACGAGGTTAGGTCATGACACTTAGGTGGCAGAATTAGTGCCACGTGGCTTGCCATATCAGTGTTGGTAACCCTTGAGGGGAATTTTGGTCTTTTAGGATAACGACGGAGGTATTTTTTATCCTAAAATATAACGGAGGGTATAAGTGGTCTATTTCACATAATTCAGGGGTAATTTTGACCCTTTGTCGTTTTAACTTTAAAAAATCAATCCTAAACCAAACCAACTCAACATATATATATATATATATATATATATATATATATAATTTATTCTTTTAACACATTGTTTTAAATTTGACTTTTGGATGATTAATAAAGGTTATAGTCCATAGATTTTAGTAGGATAATTACCTTTTTGAGTTTCTTTTATAAAATATTTATTATTTATAAATAGATATTTTTTATTTATTATCTAGGTATACCATATTTAAAAAATATTTATCATTTATAACAACTGTACTATGCATTAAAAGTGAATTATATATGTATTATAAATGTGGTATGTTTATTTGGGTAAAAAAAAATTGCATTGTTTTAAAAATGAATTATACATGTAATATAAATGTATTATACTATGTACAAAAATGAATTTGCATGCAATATAGATATATTGTAAGTGTCTTAAAATGTATTAAATTTATTTTGATAAAAATCTAAATTAATACAAGTAAAGATTAGTTTATATAGCTATAAATGGTAAATAATTTTTAAATATGATATATTTAGGTAAGTTTTCCATATTATAGTAACTCTAAACCTCAAATAAAAAATCAACCAATTCTAATATTAGCAAAAAAAAAAAATCCAACACTATGATAATAATAATGAATATTTGTTCTTTAGTTTTACATTGTTTTAAATAATTAAATTTAAATACATAATCTAATTTTAATTTTTCGTTATTGTTTACTCATTTAATTAATAAGTACTTACTACACTTATTTTAGCATGATTTAATAATTTAAAGTTATTATATTTTTATTATGACTTATTTTAGTATGATTTAGTACTTTAAAACCCTGATCATCTTCATTATGACTTATTTATATGTAATATTTATTTTATGCGATTTGTTGAATATTTTTATATTTTCACTAATATCATATTTTGTGTTTTTCTTTTAAAAACATCTTAGATATTTGTATTTTGACAAGACTAACGAAATATTTGAATCATAAGTTAAATATATATTTTTATAAATAATTTATCAAAAAAAATTTTAAAAAACTCGAAAACACGAGAATTTTGAAAAAATTCAAAAAAAAATCCAAGAAATTTGAAAAAAATTTGAAAATCCGAGAAATCTGAAAAAATTCAAAAAAAATTCGAGGTTGAAAAAATCGAGTTTTATTGGTTCGGTTTTTATATTTAAAAGTCCGACACAAATAATTTAATTTGATATTTAAAAATTTTGAACCAACTCAATCCATGAACACCGAAACAAATAATGAAATACACAATATAAAGTTAAATAGATTGTGAAAATAAAAATCATAAAATTAATAAGATGAAAAGAAAGAAGAATCAAGTCCTCTTAATTCATAAAGTTTTCTTAAAAAAATTATTCCTCTCAAATAGTCGAGATTATGAAATATATCCTCTCAAAATAAAATGATCCACAACACACAAATAGCAATACCTTAAATTTATTATTTAGCGAACCACTCAACAATTTGTAATTACACCTAAAGTTTGGGAAAAATAGAAACTTGTTTTTACCATGTAGTGGTTTTCTTCTTGTAAACTTGATTGAAAAAAGTACTTAAAAAGCTCCTCTCAATATTTGAGAAAATTTTATATTTTTATAGCCTATAGGGGTAGCACAATCATTCATGCATGATATATGAAAAGATAATCTAGAAATATGAAAGATCACATCAAAATATGAAAAGTTGCATTCATATGATGAATATTTATGAATGAAATAACTTCATTCGTAATTGAACATTTTCACATTTTCTATATCCAAAATTTTGTTTTATATACTATTATTCATTAGCACAATATCTCGATCACAATTTTTGCTTTCACTAATGAAAGGAAAATGTAAAGAGATTAGAAAAACACTAGGGGCCTAATAGAGAGAAAGAAGCTAAGAGAGGAATCATTTTGCGTGTAAGGTTGAACCAAACATTGAGAGATTTGGCAGCGCTATGTTTACACAGCAATAACAAAAATTCAAGATAAAAGTATTTAGGGAAAACGATAAAAAAATGCATTTAAAATTATGTGAAATAAATAAAAATATTCTTCATTTATTTAGTTTAGTTTTAAAATGTCTTTGTCATTAATACTTTGGACGAAAGTATTACGACAAGGGCATTTTTGAACCAAACTATAAACGAGAGGTATTTTTATTTATTTCACATAGTTTAAGAGTATTTTTAACCCGTTTTCCAAATATTTATTCATGTCGATTCATTTGGTTTGGTAAAATATATAATAATATTATTGAGTAAGGTATGTTAATAATGGTTATATCAATTTTTTATTGGGCGTAAGATATATTAATAATGTTGATATTATTTTTTATTAACAGTTTGATTTTTCGCATTCAATAATAATGTGTATATTAGAATATATGAATAATATTGAATATGGTATATTATAATTAAAAAAATACACCGCATATTATTAATGTCACGATTTGTGTTCTACTACGTATAAAAATAAGACTAAATAGAGTATATAAATAAATTTAAAATATTATCAAATAAAAAGTTTAATAATATACTAAAATTAATACATTTACTTATTATTAATTCTTATATCTCTCACCAAACGATCTGCATCATGATGTTGTTTGCATGTCTATGAAGAAATAACATTGTACTTGTGAGTTAACGACAATATAATATCAATACTACTTGAAAGGTGAAAACATGTCTTCGATAAATATTCCACGTTTCTAACAATCATATCAATAGTTATTATATATAGGGAAAAAAAAGGTACATATGGGATATCTGATTTTAATAATGTGTAAAGTGTGTAGTTCAAAATCCTAAAATTTTGCATCTGGTTCCCAATAGTGTCTAGCATGGCAATATGCAATTACACATTCATTTATTTTAGTTAATGTGGTATAATTGAAATTTCGAAATTAAAACTTTTGAGTTTTAATTTATGTGGCATGATTAAAAAGTATTTTTTACCACTTAGTGCTTAAAAGCTACTTAAATTTAATCAACATAAACGAACTCTAAATCAATAAATATGAGACTTATCGCTCTCGTAAATTATCATTTAATCATGTTATGTAGTTTTCAGTGTAATTTTTAATTAGATTAGTTAATTTAATTCTCCTTTGTTCACTATTAGATGTCAAAATTTTCTTAGTTTTGGAAAAATCAAGATATGATTTTTTTTTTCTTACCTATTTTACCCTCAATTTACTCTAAAAATCGATTTTTTTTTAAATGTAGAATTTCTTGAAAATGTTCAATGATCAATTCATCTTTAGATTACTTAAGCAATATTTCTTGAAAATAAATAATAATTATTAAATCAAGAAATATTTTCACTTGCCATTATATTGGCATTATTAAATGTATTATTAGAATTTAAGATGTAACTTTAATAAATATTTTTATCAATTAATAGAGATAAAATTTTATTATATTGATTATTATTTTCTTAATAGGTTTGCATAGCTAAAATTTGACATTTAATGGCCAAGGAAAAATCAAATCAATCTTATTTACAGATGTCAATCAAAAGAGTGGTGGGCACCACACATGCACAAAATATGCGCGCATGGAATAGTAGTACTCATAAAATGGTGATGCTTGCTCCTTCTATGTATAATATAATTTGTATATCGAACTCGAATATTTTTTTTTAAAAAAAATTAATTGTAACTTTGAAATATTATATTTGTTTAGTTTTATTTGTCTAATATTAATTTAAAATTATCACATCTCGAGTTTACACCTTAAACGTGACAGCATTCAGAAATTATTGTTGGTCCTTAAGCGGAACCTTGGCACTAGAGGATTCTTGTGACTTTGCTCATTGGATCACCTAATTTCTATAAAATCATACATCAAAACTCAATAGGTAAAGAAACTTTTAACTGAACTTCACAGTAGAGACTTTACTCATCTCCAAATTTATTTTCACACTAAAGGATTGACTTTAAAACCTATGTTAAATTAAAAATCATTCGATAAAATCTTATACACATATGAAAAATGGCTTGATTGTAGCTAAAAGGAAAAATTCGGGATGTTACAGGAATATTCTTTGAGGAAAAATTAGCATGATAATTTTATCATATTACCCTTCGAAAATAATAAATTTAATATTTTAATTTGAGAAACGCATTGGGCAAATGACTCTAATCAATAATAAAGATAAATTAAAAATTAAGTGATTAATTATCTCTTGATTTTTTTGAACTAAATAAATTAAAATACGTATTTTATGTCAAATATATATTTTGTGATACATAAATGTGGGAAAATTTGCGCATGCAAACAATTACATTACGTACGGCGGCTATGTAATTGTCTCCTTATCCATTTAAGCATATGTCCACTAATTATGCTCAAACAAACATGCACTTATGCTATATTAAGGCTTATATGTGTAGTGTCGACAAACATACACTAAAGTCTACAACTCTAGATCATGTCTCCTTTACATGGTACAATATAATGCGAAGTACTTTTGTCGGATTACTCATCTATATATACCTAAAAAAGAAACTACATAACTAGTGCTACAGTAATATATATGTTATAATTCACAAAAATGAGATTCGAATAGGATAGAAGGCATATAGATCTTATCTTTATTTTTGAAGTAGAGAGATTATTTTCGATCGATCTTTAGTTTAAGCAAAACAAATAGTTCAAATTGCACAATTTAGAAAAAGAACAAAAGTATAAGAAATATCATTTAGTGACAAAACTAACATGTAATGAAATGATAGTATTTACAACAAAATAATATGATAGTTGAGGTACAAGCAACAATAATAATAACAGAAATCGACCGACAATAAGCTATATATTGGAGCGATAGTACTACCACTACTAGTATAAATTGATAACAAGACAACATCAAGGGCTGATCTACGTGGAGCGTAGCGGGTGCTCGAGCCCAGTGAACAAGAAATACCATGGGTCCTTTGGTTCTCACTACTTTCCTAAAGCTCAAAGCGAGCTGGGAAATGAGGGATCAAATCCCACACATACTACTACCTACTAAGTTTCTACTGTAATCTCGTCTAAGTGGTTAATCCGATCAGTCAATTCGCAGACATTCCCCATGTTGCGGATCCATAAAAATTAAAAGAAATATACTATACTTTGTTGTTACGTTATTGGTGTCTTTTCTTTTTTTTTTTTTGGATACTATACTTTTTGGTAGAGGGGATAAGATGCATCTGAAAGAAATATACTATAAATGTATGTGGGTGATGGGTATACGTGTAGATGTATGAGACTTGTAAGGGAGGGTTGTTGGTGCGCATGCAGAATAGAGTGGCTGTATGGCTATACCAGCCACCATGCCCCTTTTGTATATTGTTAGAAAAAAGTCACTTTGTATGGTTTTGTTATAATGAAACAAAGAGATGGGTGTATATTATTAAAGAGTTAATTGGTCAAAATTATATTTAATTAATTAAAATATCTCAATTTTTTGAGTTTCATTTGTAAATTATATCAAATGTTTATTGAAACATATCTGAACTATGAGTTGTTCACTTTAGGTATCTGAATAATGTCGATATTTT